>ML329099.1:12220-34967 GCA_005239505.1 Nicotiana paniculata
TCCAACTTCTACAGTTTGCGGAAAAGTAATTGCAGAATTTAAAGAACACAACAATTTTTACGTGGAAAATACTTGGCTCACAGGTGAAAAAACCACGACCTACTTCCCAGTAGGATTTTCCCAAACTCTTCAGTATATCAACGAGCCAAACAACATTTACAAAATAAACTCTTTTGTAACCTAAGGACTAACTCTAATCCCTTTGTGGCAAGCTAGCCTCTAGCTATTTGCGACAAACTTCAAGTATCTCTAACTTGAACAGTGTGTACCTATTTCAAAATGCTTCTAGATAAAGCTGAAAGATACAATATGTAATCACCTACTACAAACAACTAGACTAAAAGACAACAGATGAAACTGGTTCTTCTAGCTGGTTCAAGTAGCTTTTGTGTCGCACAAGGATTCTGCTTGCCAAATTGCTTTGGTAATTTTGCTTTTAGTTCTGGTTTCACTTCTGTGTTTGTGCGTTATTTCTTCAGCAGGAATGCTTCAACATTTTATAGAGTCAGTAGTTTAGACGTTGTTGTTCAGTTCCAATAGAACTCTTCCTTGGTGGAAGAGTTTGAGTTTATCTCAACTACCTTGATCTCGATTCTGTCCTACCTGAAATCGAACTCCATCTTCTTATCAATTTGCAACCTTTTCGCTTAGGAGATAACCTCTTAGTTCAAAGATATTATTTATCTCCTGTGCATGGACGCTTCTGGTGCCAATGGGTATGTTTGACTATGTTTTCCATGATGGACCTAGTTCAACTGGGTTGGCATTTGTCAATCTTCAAAACCATGCAGTAACTTGATTCAACATATTCCCCCTTTTTGATGATGACAAACTCTGTGCTTAACCTTGTACCTACTTTAATCCAACATAGACATTTTTTTTATAGATTTAAGCATTCATCATAGAGAGACCAGGTTCATTAGGTTATAAATATCACAAAAAGTATTGAAATTTCTAAAGCACATATCTTCCCCCTTTTGGCATCATCAAAAAGTTGCAAAATGATAAACTTACTAGATGTATTAATAATTACTCATGACCATTGAGGCAACTGCAGATGCAAATCATGAATTAATCATCAAAGGAAACCAATTAAATGTAAGTTATTTAAGAAACTGAGAAAAAATCAATAACCAACAGCAACATTCATTGATTAGACAGCATATCAAGCACCATACACAAAAAGAATTAAGAACAGTCGCAACCATGAGCAAAACAGAAAACAAAAAGCAGAACAATCCCAAACTGGGTCACAAAGGGGGTTTTTGGAGGCATTGTACTCCTAAGACTGGGAAGGGGCAGAGGAGATTGTGGTCTTGTCTTGAAGAAGAGAGAGCATTTGATGAATAACACCCTCATTCTTCTCCTTATCTTTGTCTAATTCATCTTTGAGAGCATCCGGCTCAGCTTCAACCTCAATAAGGTGAGATTTCAAACGAAGGATCTCCGCATCCTTGATGTCAGCGTCCTGCACAAGCGTCCTGACCTTGCTATAAACAGGCGGTTTCCTAGATGAACCAAGTTTATCCTCAAGAATATTAACAGTGTAGTCACAGGTCAGTAGCGTATTCTTCCCAAAGTAGTCCTTAGCAGTAGCCATTTCAGCATTCTTCACTGGAACCTTAAAGTGAGTAAACACAGCAGTCAGGATAAACCCATAAGGTATAGCATGTGCCTTGGCTCCATTCACAACCCTGTCAAAGAGCTCAATGATGAAGGCAGGCCAATTGATCTGCTTACCCCTGTACAAGCACTCCATGAGCGTGAGATCCATGTAGCTGCCAATGTGCCTTCGCTCTTGCCTAGGCAGTAGAAATTTTATCACAAACTCGAAGAACAATTGGTGCTAAGGCCTCATCTCACTCTTAAACACTGCCCTGGGCTCCAGTTCTTGCTCATTCTCACAAAAGGACCTTGTGATTTGAAGAGCTGAGGGCAAATCATCCAGATTAGGCCATCTTTTTCTTGTGTAATCATCATAACCCTCATAAGGGATATGCAGTATCTTCCCCAACTCCTTTGCATCAAACGAAATCTCAATCCCTTGAATCTTGGAGGATACTCTACCATCTTTGAAAACTGTGTTTGCCATAAATTCAACCAACTCATTCCTAGCCAGCCTTCCCTCAAGGTGAAGAACCATGCCCTTCCACCCTTGCATAACCAAGGT
Organism: Nicotiana paniculata; assembly: GCA_005239505.1. NCBI lineage: Eukaryota > Viridiplantae > Streptophyta > Magnoliopsida > Solanales > Solanaceae > Nicotiana > Nicotiana paniculata. The sequence continues at coordinate 14,391 of ML329099.1, forward strand.
ATCCAACAGGAAAATCATCCTTGACTCCTCAAGGTCTCTAAACAGCTTCCCCTTCAAGATAGTACGCTTACCAAACATGTGAGGTTATCAGTCTCCTCACCAGACACTTCCTCTTCTTCTCCACTCCATTCCTCATCACCAACAGTCTTTACATTCTTTGACGCAAACCTGGTCCTCTTTGCAACTGTTGAGGGTGTGGCAGACACAGATGCTGACTTCTTGGAAGAAGCCTTAGCTTTCTTGGGTTTTGGTGTCTCAACCTCAACTGGTGCTGATTGCTCTTTCTGATGGACCAGGTTTATCTCATCGTCATCAACAAGAACAGCCTCAACATGCTCTTGTCCATCTCATCGTCATCAACATGAACGGCCTCAACATGCTCTCCAACTTTTTCCTTTTCTTTGGCATACTTCTTCTTCTTGCTCTTTCTCAAAGCTTTTTCCAATTCTTCTTCTCCTTGCCTAACTGTGCTTCTAGTAACACGAATCTTTGGGGTAGGAGCATCAGTAGATGATGAAGCTTTCCTCTTCTTGGTTGGAACCTGGGTATTAGCTTTCTTGGATTTTGGAGTTCTCTTCTTTTGGGGATTATAGGACTTACCCAACTTTTTCATCAACTTAGCCAACGTTTCCTCAATAGATGAACCATGTTCATCTACTGCTTGTTGTAGACTTTCCAAACCTGCTGCTGCTTCCCCAGAATTGCTTCCCCCTGGAACTTTGAATCCTTCCTCAACAATCACAGGAGGGGGGCCACCAATAGCCAGAGTATCACCTTCTTTCCCAGATCCTCTTTTTGAACTGCCTTCTCCCTCTCTCTCAATGTTTATGTTTTTCCCAATTTCTTCGCCTATCCGGTACCTCTACATCCACTATTGACCCAATCAAGATAAACCTGCTTTCAGCCATTTCAGTTGAAGACCCAACTTCACGATTTTCCTTTTCAGTGTCAGATGAACTCGATGCTTCGTCCTCATTTGCAGATTTGAAAGACTTGCTGGAAGATTTAGAGTCTTGGACCTTGCTGGCTTGAAGGATCTCATTCAATTTTCCGGCATGAGAACCAGAGGCAACTATTTTCCTGGCCAACATATTTACTCTACGTTTTCTGGGGGCTGGAGTGGGGCTAGGTGTAACAGCCGGGACTAATTTGGGTGAAGGAGAGGGTTCAGGGATAGATTCAGGAACTGGAGGATTTTGGGTGGTTGAAGACCTGGTTGGAGAATGTGAGTTGTGTATCGATGGAGAATTTAAACCAGTGTCATCAAGACCGACCTCATAACCAGGGGTGGTTAATGAAAATGAAGCAGGGGTTGGTGTATAAACCATTGTTATGAAGATTTGGGGAGAGAAGAATGTTGATCGCTTTGGTATGAGAGGAATGATGAACTTAGTTTGACGATTATGCTTTTGAAGAGGGGAGGTAATGATGGTCTTTTAAAGATGTGGTTATTAATTATACAATGGGCATAATTCTTGGTCAAGTGGGAGTCTAATCGTTGCAGGAGTGTCAATGATTAGACGGTTAACTCCCTAAATCTAGGCTAATTAAGGTTCAATAGGACACTTTGAAACTGGTTCATTTTGGGGTAAGTACTGAGAATTTGAAATGAACCAAATAGATAGAGTCATGCTCAAGTGTGACCATAATTATTTCAATAAGTGTATGGCAATGAGCACGTACCTTGTCAGTCAGATGAACCAACAGAATTGAACCAGGTTCATCGTGTTATAGTCTTTAATTTGCCTCAATTTACAAAGATAGAAAAACATCATTAATAGCCAAGGAATCATATTAATACATGGAAAAAGAGTATGGCAGTAAAGTCATGATACTGAGCAATGATTAGTCTGGTTAGCTACCTATTTTAGTGTTTCTAGCCAAAAAAAATTCATTTTTGTTTTTCAATTAGGTGATCTTAATCATCCCTAATTCTAGCCTATTTCTCTCAAAATGCTCCCTACTTAGTGCCTTAGTGAATACATCAGCAATTTGTTTGTTAGTAGCACATAATTCGATTGAGATCATTCCTTTTTCATAGCTATCTCTAAGGAAATGGTGTCTGACATCAATGTGCTTGGTTCTTTTATGATGAACCGGGTTCTTCGTCATGCTAATTGCACTAGTGTTGTCACAAAAAATAGGAATGCATCCAACCTCTATAACAAAATCCATGAGTTGTTGCTTGATCCATAGCAACTGAGCACAGCATGAGGCTGCAACCACATATTCAGCCTCAGCAGTAGACAAGGCTACTGAGTTTTGTTTCTTGGTGGCCCAAGACACAAGGCAAGAGCCCAAAAAGTGAGCCATGCCTGAGGTACTTTTCCTGTCAACCAGGAAACCTGCATAATCAGCATCAGCATATCCTACAAGGTTGAAATTACCACCTTTAGGATACCAAAGACATAAATCAGTAGTGCCCTTCAGATATATCAGAATTCTCTTCACTGCAGTTAAACGGGACTCCCTTGAATTTTCCTGAAAGCTAGCACATAGTCCTACACTGAATACAATATTAGGTCTGCTGACAGTGAGATATAATAAAGACCCAATCATCCCTCTGTATAGCTTTTAATCAATGGATGAACCAGATTCATCCACATATAATTTTGTAGTTGTGGCTATGGGGGTGTCAATTTCTTTTGGGTCTTCCATTTTAAATCTTTTGAGTAATTCTTTCACATATTTCTGTTGATGGATCATTGTTCCATTTGAGTTTTGCTTGATTTGCAAGCCTAAAAAGAAGCTTATCTCACCCATCATACTCATCTCAAACTCACTCCCCATAAGTTTAGCAAATTCCTTACTCAATTTGTCAGAGGTTGCCCCAAATATAATATCATCCACATATATTTGCACAACCACGAGATCCTTACCTTTTCCTTTAAGAACAAGGTACTGTCAATTTTACCTCGTTTGTATCCATGTTCTAGCAGGAATTTCGATAGCCGCTCATACCATGCTCTTGGTGCTTGTTTGAGTCCATACAAAGCCTTGTCAAGTTTGTATACATGGTCAGGTGTCTCCTTGCTTTCAAAACCTGGAGGTTGTTTGACAAATACTTCTTCCTTTAGATAGCCATTGAGGAAAGCACTCTTTACATCCATATGATGTAGAGTGAATTACATGTGTGCAGCAAATGCTATAAGAAGTTTGATTGCCTCCAGACTTTCCACAGGAGCAAAGGTCTCATCATAGTCAATTCCATCTTCTTGACTATATCCTTGGACAACCAGTCTTGCCTTGTTTCTTATAACCGTTCATCCTCATTGAGTTTGTTCCTGAAGACCCACTTTGTGCCAATCACTAATCTGTCTAGTGGTCTGGGTACCAAGTGCCATACTTGACTTCTTTCAAATTGATTCAGCTCTTCTTGCATGGTATTTACCCAGTCAGCATCCTGTAAAGATTCAACAATGTTCTTTGGTTTGCTAAGGATAGAAAGGCATCAAACGCACACCGATATTTCAAGGATGATCTTATTTTGATTTAGGATGTCAAATCTGTTATGATGTTCTCAAGAGGATGAGAGTTTTGATATCTGTGTGGTTTGAGTACCAATTGTTGTGGAGCAGGATCAGGGCCAAGGTCCAAAGTGATTTGTTATTGAGTTCCCCCTGTCATGTTGCTTCGGGTAGTTGGACCTGGTCCATCATCTGTTCCATCTTCCATAATTGCTTCAATTTGTTCACTACTTCAGACCAGTCCAAGCTCCTCATCTTCTGGTTCCTGTCTCTCAGAAAGAGTGTTGGTTTCATCAAAGACCACATGCACACTCTCCTCTACACACATAGTTCTTTTGTTATATACTTTATAAGCTTTGCTATGTGATAAATATCCTAATAATACTCCCTCATCACTTCTGGGATCAAATTTACCTAGGGAATCCTTGCCATTGTTGTGCACAAAGCACTTGCATCAAAAAGCCCTAAGGTGGGATATGTTAGGCTTTCTCCCTTTAAGTAATTCATAAGGAGTTGTCTCTATTAGTGGTTTGGTCATGCATCTATTTATTATGTAGCATGCCGTGTTTATTGCTTCTGCCTAGAAGTTATGAGGTAGTTTGCTAGAAAGAAGCATGGTTCTAGCCATATCTTCAAGATTTCTTTTCTTTCTTTCAACAACCCCATTTTGTTGTGGGGTTCTAGGGGAAGAAAATTTGTGATTTATACCATGCTCATTACAGAATTCAGCAAACTCTGCATTCTCAAATTCAGTACCATGATCAGATCTTATTGATGCTAGTTGATTTCCTAACTGTTTTTGAGTTTTTCTAACAAATGAAGTGAACATATCAAATGCTTCATCTTTAGATGTTAGAAATAAGGTACACGTGAACCTTGAGTAATCATCAACTAGCACCATTACATATTTCTTACCACCTCTGCTCAGAGTTCTCATAGGACCACATAAGTCCATATGAACCAGTTCCAACGTCCTGGTGGTACTGACCATTTTCTTGCTTTTGAAAGAGGATCTTACCTGCTTCCCCTTTGCACATGCCTCACAAACTTTGTCTTCCTTGAACTTAATGTCAGGAAGCCCTACCACTTAGTCCTTAGAGACTAATTTGTTGAGATGATTTAGACTTGCTTGACCAAGTCCTTTGTGCCAAAGGAGGGGATCACTGTCCAACACACTTAAGCAAGTGAGTTCGTTTTCTGATAGTGTAGACAAGTCTATGACATAGATGTTATTCATTCTTTTTCCCTGAAAAACAATCTTGTCAGTAAGCAGGTTAATCACAAAACATTTTGTGTAAGTGAAAGCAACAGAGTTACCTCTGTCACACAATTGTACACACTGATCAGGATATATTTCAAGCCATCTATCAAGTACACATGTTCACTGGAACATGTGTAATCCTTACCTACCTTACCAACCCCGATAATTTCACCTTTCTTTCCATTTCCAAAGGAGACATTTCCTCTTTTGAGGTTTTCAAGTGAAAGGAACTGTTCCTTGTTCCCTGTCATATGTTTTGAGCAGCCACTATCCAAGTACCAAATTTGGATGCTTCCTCTCACTTGAACCTACAAAAAGAAATCAGGGGTTAGTCTTAAGAACCCAAACTAGTTTGGGTCCTTTTCTATAAGATAAAGGATGAATTAAGCTTTTTATGGCCCAATTTGGTAACCAATTTTTTATTTTAACAAAGCTCTCATTTCTTCGCCTGGCCTACTCTTTTGTAGTACACTCAATTTTGTAATGACTAGTCGTACCACAATGGGTGTAAAATTTTCTTCTCAGGGAGAGTGAGATACTTGTTTTTGGGATCCCACTTGGGCAATTGACTCCCAAAGCCAATTCCTCTCCGATTGCTACTATGATTTTCTTGAAGCCATGTCAAGGCATTAGAGGATTTATTCTATTTACATGTTCGATCAAATTCATGTTTGACTTTACCAAGTTCTTATTTAAGTGTCCTTATCTGTTCATCCTTAGTATACATCGTATCTTTTAGTTTACCCACATTTTCTTCTAACATGATATAAGAATGATCAACAATCTTTTTACTAGTTCCTAGCTTTAATTTTATGTTTTCAGATTTTAGCTCTAGGATCTTAGTTTGGAGTGGATGAACCTGGTTCATCAAGATAGTGTTTTTCTTTTCAGATTCACTTACTCTGATTTCCAAGTTCATGCATTTTTCTTTTAGCATTGCACACTCTTTAGAGAGTTGTTCTTTATCTTTGGTTGTTTCTTCGGAATCATCCATGAAATCAAGTAGCAACTCAGAAAGTTTTTTCTTTAGATAGGAACTTTATTTTGTTTTTGAGATGGGATATACTTAACTCTGGTTCTTTATATGATTCCTCATCAGATTCGCCAATTGACATGAGCGCCTGTTCTTCATTCTCACCATATTTTGATTCTTCATCTGAGCTTTCCCCCTAAGAAGCAACCATAGCTTTTGTTGTGGTTTTCTTGGGTTGGACCAGTTCCTTCTTCCTGTTCTTTCTTTCAAACTTCTCCTTTTTCCATTCCACTTCCCACTGAGGACAGTTCTTGATATGGAGATCAGTCTTCCCACACTTGTAGCATCCCTCGTTGGTTGGCCTTTCTGGAGCTTTTTCTTTGTTGTAGTTTCCACCTCTAGAGATGCCCTTATTCCTTTTGAGAAAGTTTCTGAATTCTTTGGTAATCATGGCCATCTCATCTTCCTCCAGATCTTTTCCCTCAGTAATTCTCAGTGCTACACTCCTTTCCTTCTTTGGAGCATCCATTTTCATTGTCTGCTTTCTAAGTTCATATGCAGTAAGGTTTCCAATTAGACCGTCCAATCTGAGGGTTGCCATATTTTTGGGCTCCTGGATAGCCGTGATTTTACTTTCCCAGGAAATTGGTAAGACCCTTGTCAGGATCTTCTCTACCCTGTCCTCTTCAAGAATGACTCTACCAAGAGACTTAAGTTCATTGGTCAGAATTGTGAACCTTGTATACATTTCTTGAATTGTCTTTCCTTCTTTCATAGTAAAGTTTTTATACTGAGAGTATAGTAGAGTACCTCTTGATCTTTTCACTTGAGGTGTATCGTGAGCTACTTTCAAGGTATCCCAGATTTCTTTGGCAGTAGTGTAGCTTTGAATCCTACTATACTCGTCTGGACCTAGTCCACAAACTAGAAATTTTTTGCCCTTAGCATTTTTCTCCCATTTCTTCAGATCCTCAGCAGTGCAGTCAGCTCTAGTTTTTGGTACATCTTCTCCTTCAGCAGTCTTCTTTATGGTGGCTAGAGGACCATCAGTGAATATGTCCCAAAGTTCATAGTCTTCTCCAATCAATTGATCCTTCATCCTGTTATTCCACCAGGAGTAATACTAGCCATTAAAGAGTGATGGCCTTGCAGTTGATTGACCCTCCTAGTTTTCAGGTGGTGCACTCATTTTGATCTTTTCCAAGGTGTTAGCCTTTTCAAGGATAACCCGCTCTGATACCAATTTATGTTCTATAAATCAATATCACACAAGGCGGAGGGTGATTTTTGTGGTCTCCAATTTTCGAGTGCAATCTCTATAGAAGAACCTGGTTCTTCTTGGTGTTCCATTTTCTACAGTTTGCGGAAAAGTAATTGCAGAATTTAAAGAACACAACAATTTTTACGTGGAAAACACCTGGCTCAAAGGTGAAAAAATCACGACCTACTTCCCAGTAGGATTTTCCCAAACTCTTCACTATATCAACGAGCCAAATAAGATTTACAAAATAAAATATTTTGTAAACCTAACGACTAACTCTAATCCCTTTGTGGCAAACTAGCCTCTAGCTATTTGCGACAAACTTCAAGTTAACTCTAACTTGAACAGTGTGTACCTTTTTCAAATGCTTCTAGATAAAGCTGAAAGATACAATATGTAATCACCTATTACAAACAACTAGACTAAAACAGAACAGATGGAACTGGTTCTTTAGCTAGTTCAAGTAGATTTTGTGTCGCACAAGGATTATGCTTGCCAAATTGCTTTGGTAATTTTGGTTCAGTTCTTGTTTCACTTCTTTGTTTGTGCGTTATTTCTTCAGCATGAATGCTTCAACATTTTATAGAGTCAGTAGTTGAGACGTTGTTGTGCAGTTCCAATACAACTCTTCCTTGGTGGAAGAGTTTGAGTTTATCTCAACTTCCTTGATCTCGATTCTGTCTTACCTGAAATTGAACTCCATCTTCCTATCAATTTGCAACCTTTTCGCTTAGGATATAACCTCTTAGTTCTAGATAACCTTTTAGTTCAAATATAATGTTTATCTCTTGTGCAGGGACGCTTCTCGTGCCAATGTGTTTGTTTGACTATGTTTGCCTGATGGACCTGGTTCAAATGGGTTGGCATTTGTGAATCTTCAAAACCATGCAGTGACTTGATTCAACATCAACATTATTTCTCCTGTTGTGGTGTGCAACCCTATCCCACTTGTTCACCCTTATCACTCTTTGTTGCAGCGTGCAACCCGCTTTAGCCAGACATATCATATCAGTTTATTTACGAAAACTTTCACAATTCAGACCAAGCCTTTCACAACATTTTTGTATCAACAATTGTAAACAGAAGCTGTAAAACGGATAAACTTCATCAATTATCATTTCACAATGAAACCAACTATAAATTTTATATATATCGTAACACTAACATCCAGGTCAATCCTTATGTAACATAACAAAACCAAAAGAACAGCCAACACTTCCAAAATACTTGAAACAATACTTGACAATAAGTTAACAAATCCAAATAGACATATAAACATCAATGATCATGAAATAATTAAGCCCGGAAGCAAATAATTGGAAACGAGGAAAGGGATCATGTTAAGCAGATAAACTTGGGGGTGCATAGATACTCGTCACTTCACCTATACACCACACACATGCAATTTCACATAGCAATTAAGTTGGGAATTCCTATTCCCTCAAGTCAAGGTTCAACCAAGCACTTACCTCAAATTCGCAGGTCACTCACTGCTCAATTACCGCTTTTCCTTTTGAATTTGCCTCTAACCCGCTCGAATCTAATCATAATTAGTTTAATATCATTAATTTATGCTAAAAGAACTAACTTTACTGAAAATCATTATTTTCCTAAGTTTTCTCTAAAAAAGTTAAAACCCGAGCCCGAGCCCGCTTGGTCGAAACTCGGGGTTCGGACCAACTTCGTTTAAGCATTCACCTCCGAGCCCAAATATGCAATTAGTTTCGAAATCCGACCCCAATTCGAGGTCAAAATCGATTTTTACAAAATACCCTAATTCTACCCAAACCCTCAATTGCTACCATGAAAATTCTTGATTTTTGATTGAAAAGTGATGCAAACATTGGGTAATTAGAGAAGAGTTTAGAGTTGTTCACCAACACTTTCGGGATGAATTTGTGTGAAGAATATCGCCTCTAGATCTTTGTAGTTCGAAAAATATGAAAAAATAGGTTCTGCCCATTTTTAAAACATGTTTTATATGACTTGGCAGGCCTTGATCGCGTTCGCGATGGGCCTGCCGCGTTCGTGTAGAGTCAGGCCCAAATGGCCTTCGCGTTCACATTGATACGGACGCGTTCGGGAAGATTTGCAACTTATGACCATCGCGATCGCAGCCCTTTAGTCTCGTTCGCGTAGAACAAATCGAGCCCCTTCCCCTAAGCCCACTTAACCCTATGCGTTCGCGATGGCCTGGCCGCTTTCGCGAAGGGTCTCCCCCCAGTGCTTTGCATTCGCGTCCTGGACCACACGTTCGCATAGCACAAAATGACCCCAGTGAAAATTCTACTCTACGTGTTCGCGAGTGGAGTAACGCGAATGTGGAGAACAAATTGACTGTGCACCAGAACAGCAAAAACAACAGACTTTAACATGTTCAGAACATCCCGAGGCCTACCTGAAACTCACCCGAGCCCTTAGGGCTCCTAACCAAACATGCACGCAAGTATAAAAACATCATACGGACTTGCTCGTGCGATCAAATCATGGATATAACATCTAAAACTATGAATTTAACCTCAAAACTCATTATTTTTCTTAAGAACACTTCAAATTTCTAACTTTTCAACAAAATGTCCGAATTATGTTAAATCAACTCCGATTCTCCCCAAAGTTCACAGATATGACTTAATTATCATAATAAACTTGTATCGAGCTCCAAAACACAAATACGGTCCTAATACCAATGGTTTCAAACATTAATTCATTTTCTTATTTCCTTAAAAATCCAGCACAATAAATTTCTTAAAAATTGATTTCTAAAGGCTACGGACTCGACATTCAATTCCGGGCATACGCCCAAGTCCCATATTTCACTGCGGACATCCGGGATCGTCGGAACACGGATCCAGATCCGTTCACTCAAAATGTTGAACGAAGTCAACTAAAACCAAATTTTAAATTCCAAAAATTATTCTTTTTCATATTTTCACATAAAAGTTTCCGCACGCCGGACTGCGCACGCAAATTGAGGTAAATAAAATTAATATTTTTAAGGCTAATGAGCCTGGAATGGAGTCTTAATTCATAAGATGACCCTTTGGGTCATCACAATCTCTACCTCTAAAACAAACGTTCGTCCTCGAACGGACATAGAAAATTACCTGAACTGGCAAACAAGTGTGGATATCTACTCTGCATGTCCGACTCGGACTCCCAAGTAGCTGCCTCAACAGGCTGAACCCTCCACTGCACTCGAACTGAAGGGCAACTCTTTCATCTCAACTGATGAACCTGTTGGTCTAGAATTGCTACCGGCTCCTCTGCATAAGTCAAATCTTTGTCCAATTGGACAGAGATGAAATCTAACACGTGGGACGGGTCACCATGATATTTCCGGAGCATAGATACATGAAATACAGATGAACTGAGGATAACCCTGGAGGAAAAGCAAGTCTATAAGCTACCTCCCCCACTCTATCAATAATCTCAAATGGTCTGATATACCTCGGGCTCAACTTGCCCTTCTTCCAAAATCTCATGACACCCTTCATGGGCGTTACCCGAAGTAATACTCTCTCTCCAACCATGAATGCCATATCCCGAACCTTACGATCGGCGTAACTCTTTTTCCTAGACTGAGCTGCACGAAGTTGATCCTGTACAATCTTGACCTTATCTAAGACCTCTTGAACTAAATCTGTACCCAATAACCGAGACTCTCCCGGCTCAAACCACCCAACTGGCGATCTACACCATCTACCATATAATGCCTCATACAGAGCCATCTGAATGCTCGACTAATAACTATTATTGTAGGAAAACTCCGCTAACGGCAAGAATTTAACCCAAGAATCTCCAAAGTCAATAACACAAATGTGGAGCATATCCTCTAGAATCTGAATAGTACGCTCAAACTGCTCGTCCGTCTGAGGATGAAATGATGTGCTCAACTCAACTCGGGTACCCAACTCTCGCTGAGCTGCCTCTCCAAAAGTGCAAGGTAAACTGTGTACCTTGATCAGAAATGATAGACACGGGCACACCGTGAAGGCAAACAATCTATCGAACATATATCTCTGCCAACCGCTCCGAAGTGTAAGTACTTGCCACTGGAATGAAATGTGCTGATTTAGTCAACCTATCCACAATAACCCAAACGGCGTCGAACATCCTTTGTGTCCGTAGGAGTCTAACAACGGAGTCCATAGTGATACGCTCCCACTTCCACTTGGGAATCTCTATCTGCTGAAGTAAACCATCGGGTCTCTAATGCTCATATTTCACTTGTTGTCAATTCAAACAACGAGCCACATAAGCAACAATATCCTTTTTCATCCTTCGCCACTAGTAGTGTTGCCGCAGGTCTTGGTACATCTTGGCAGCACGCGGGTTAATAGAATACTTAGAATTGTGAGCTTCTTCAAGAATCAACCCACGAAAGCCATCAACATTAGGCAGACCTATACGACCCTGCATCCTCAAAACACCATCAACTGTAACTGTAACCTTCTTGGCACCACTGTGCCGAACAGTGTCCCTAAGGACCATCATGTCACGACCCAAATTCTAATTCTAGGTCGCGATGGCGCCCAACGCCGATGTTAGGAAAGCCAACACAATTAGTCTAGTGAGTTCCATTAAATTTTCTTATAAAAACTTTATCAACAATACTCAAATTTTTTCACAAGCATGAGAAAAATGATAAATATCGAAGCAAATTTACTTGGAATGATCAAGAAGTTATATTTGAAAAATTACATTCTAAAAGAATAGTCTACCAATGTGTTTGCCAGGAACTGGTGTCACAAGTGTACATGCATCTAGTAGAAGGAATCAACAAATACACCTATCCTACTTTATGGGAGGATATAGACAGGATAACGAAAGGAAAAGACTCCCACATGCTGCTGAATGGTATCCAGAGAAAATAGCTCACCGTGGAATCACTGATCTCGAGGAGTCAAGAACGTGCACCGGACTGATAATGAGATGAACCCACCTCAAAACTTGTACAATTAAGTACAGAAGTGTAGCATGAGTACATAAACATTATATACCCAGTAAGTATCCATTCTAATCTCGAAGTGGTAGTGACGAGAGGTCGACTTGATACTTACTAGGTCCTAAACAATTTATTTAAAATATAAGACTAAGCATGAATATCAAAGATAAATATCAGTAAGGGCAAGAAACAATAATCTTTCCCCAGGTACGTTTATGTATCAACTACTATCGAACAGATTACAAATTTATCCTTGAAGGACCTTTATAATAGTTTAACAATCACAGGAAAATACCAAGCAATTAACATGTGCATATTATGCCAAGGGCGTACGGCCCGATCCAACAGAAAAGTAAATGTGCACTGCCAGAGGGTCGAACGATGCGAACCATAGATGCATCTATTACCCCCACTCGCGAATCATATGTGCGACACGGTAAATTATAAATAATAGAGTTACCCCACTCGCGAATCATACATGCGACACAGGTACCCACATATACACACATTCACACAGTTAGTCCATGCTTTATAAGGAAAAATTTATCCGAGGGGAAATCAATTCCCGTATCACAGTTCATAAAAGAAATTGAAGTTTCACTTATTTAGAAATTCATTTACCAATTTGATGTGATTTAAGAGGTTTAAAGTGTCAATAAAGTTACACATAATACAAGTATAGCATGCTTTCGGATCCTATACTACTCGGACTTAAGTACAATAGTAGCCGCACGGACCCTCGTCACCTAGTGCGTACGTAACCCCCCACAAATAGTAGCACATAGTAATTTACTTCACCTATGGGGACAATTCCCTCTTACAAGGTTAGAAAGGAGACTTACCTCATATCAAGCCTACTTCCCGATTCAAGAATGCGCTCAAACCTCCCGATTTGACACCCAACAACTCAAAACTATCCAAACATTACATAAACGAGTCAATTTGTGCTCGAAAGTTCATAATTCTACCACTTAAGTTATTATCCAAGCCAATTTGTAAGATTCCTAAAATTCACCCCCGGGCCCGCATGCTTGGATTTTGAAAATTCTTAAAGAAAGTTGTTACCCATGACCTAAGGATCAATAATATATGATTTTTACTAGATTCCATAACAAATTTCGTGGTTAAATCCTATTTTTATCAAAACCCTAGGTTTTACCTTAAAACCATAATTTTCATAAATCTTTGGGGGTTAATCTACCAAAAATATAAGTAATAAACTCACATTGAGTAGGAAATACATTACCTCAAGGGGCTAAGTCAAAATCTCTGCTTTGGGAGCTCCTAAATCGCCCAAGGTTGTGATTAATGCCCTCAAATGTGCCTAAGTCTCGATTTAAAATGACCTCACTTCCTTCAGTGATTTTGCACCTGCGGCGAGTGGACAGCACCTGTGCTCTCGCTTCTGCGGATCAAGGTCCGCATCTGCGAAAAGGGGATGGGCTGGCATGGATCGCACCTGCGGAAGGGGTCACGAACCTACGGCTTCGCTTCTGCAAAGAAGGGAACGCATCTTCAGATCCTGGGCACCCCCTTGACGACTGCATTTCTGAGGCTTTGACCGCATCTGTGGTCTCGCACCTGCGGCTGGGCAATCGCAGGTGCGGTCGCACCAGGTCTGGTGCACCAGCAGCTCTTTTTGCGGTGTGACTCTCCTCGTGCGATGTTCGAATGATATCCGGGGGCCCCGAGGCCCCGTTCGAATATACCAACAAGTTCTAAATCATAAAACGGACTTGCTTGATCCTCCATAATGCCTGAAACGACATCAAATCTAAGAATCATACCCCAAAACCAACTAGATTCATCTTATGAACTTTAAGTTCTTGAATTCACTTCCAACACGCCAAAACGTACTTATACTACTTGGAATGACACAAAATTTTGCGAACAAGTCATAAATTACACTACGGAATTATTCCCTATCTCGGAATTCCGTCCGGACCTCTATAACACTAAAACACGTTCCAAACCTCCATTTTTGAACTTCAAGAATCATATTCCGCTATTTGGCGCCGAAACTCTCCTGGGTCATACAAAGCCCGTTCCGAACATACGCCCAAGTCCGGAATCATCATACAAACTTATTTGAACCTTCAAATCCTGATTCCGATGTCATTTTCTAAAAATATTGTCCGAAGTCAAACTTGGCCTTTAAGGCCAACCTTAAGGAACAAAGTGTTCGAATCCCAACCCAAACTTTTCCAATTCCCGAACCAACCATCCCCGTAAGTCATAAATCAATAAAAGCAAATACAGGAAGTCTTATTTAGGGGAAAAGGGTTCTAGAAAGCAAAACGACAGGTCAGGTCGTTACACATCAAGTGCGGGTCATCATCCTGCCGATCTCTGATACGCTCGAATAAGGAAGACCGAGAAACTGTACAAGCTAGAACACGGTTGGGAGAAATATCCAACTCACGAACTGATTATCCAACGTCTAAATATCTAAAAATAATGGTCTCTCACCAACTGGAATACATGCAAGGCTGCCCATACTTACTGCTTTTCTACTCAATGCATCGGCCACCACATTGGCCTTTCATGGATGATGCAATATAGTGACGTCGTAATCTTTCAATAACTCTAGCCATCTCCTCTGTCTCAAATTAAGATCCTTTTGCTTGAACAAATACTGGAGGCTACGATGATCCGTGTAAACCTCACATGGCACGCCATAAATATAGTGCCTCCATATTTTCAATGCATGAACAATGGCTGCGAACTCTAAGTCATGGACATGATAATTATTCTCATGAATCTTTAACTGTCGAGACGTATTGGCTATCACCCTGCCCTCTTGCATTAATACCGCACCCAACCCAACATGGGAAGCATCACAATATACCGTGAAAGATCCTGAACCTGAGGGTAACACCAATATCGGTGCTGAGTCAATATCCGACACGGGAAGCATCAAAATATCCGACCATTTAAATGGGACACCCTTCTGAGTCAATCTCGTCATCGGGGCTGCTATAGACGAGAACCCCTCCACAAAACAACGGTAGTATTCTGCCACACGCAAGAAGTTCCTGATTTCCATGGCTGAAGTGGGTGTAGGCCAGTTCTTGACTGCCTCTATCCTTTTAGAATCCACTTGAATACCTTCTGCTGATACGATGTGACCCAAGAAAGCTATTGAATATAACCAGAATTCACACTTTGAAAATTTTGCATACAACTAAATAAATCATCAATTCTCGGCAATGGATATTTATTTTTGACAGTAACTTTATTCAACTGATGGTAATCTATACACATTCTCATTGATCCATCCTTCTTCTTTACGAAGAAAACTGGTGCACCCCAGGGCGAGACACTAGGCCTGACGAAACCCTTATCAAGTAGGTCTTACAAATGTTCTTTCAATTCTTTCAATTCTGGTGGGGCCATCCGGTATGGAGGAATAGAAATGGGCCGAGTTCCGGGAGCAACATCAATACAAAAATTGATATCCCTGTCGGGTGGCATCCCCGACAAGTCTGCATGAAACACTTCGGGAAACTCCCGAATAATAGGCATTGACTCTATTGAAGAAACCTCGGCATCAGAATCACGGATATGAGAAAAATAAACCAAACATCCTTTCTCAACCATGAGAAAAGCCTTGGCATAAGAAATCACTCTGCTGGGAGAATGACCAGGAGTCCCTTTCCATTCTAACCGAGGAAATCCCTGCAAAGCTAAAGTAACTGTCTTGGCATGACAGTACAAGATGGCATAATAAGGTGACAACCAATCCATGCCCAATATGACATCAAAATCGACCATGTCAAGAAGCAACATGTCTACACTAGTTTGAAGACACTTAATAATGACTATGAACGGATGATATACACGATCTACAACAATAGCATTCCCCACTGCCGTAGACACATAAACAGGGACACTCAAAGAATCGCGGGGCACAACCAAATACGAGGCAAAATAGGATGACACATAAGAATAAGTAGACACAGGATCAAACAAAAATGAAGCATATTGATTACAAACTAAAATGGTACCTGTGATAACTGCATCGGAGGACTCCGCCTCGGGTCTGGCTAGAAATGCATATAATCGGGGCTGGGCCCCACTACCCTAAATTGCGTCACTGGGAGGACCCCTGACAGGTGGTCCTCCACCTCTAACAGGCTGGTCGTCACCTCTAGCGGGCTGGCCTCCACCTCTAGCATGCTGACCCGCACCTCTAACATTCTGACCTCTAACTCTAACTACCTAACCCCTACCCCTGGTTGGCTGGGTAGGTGGTGCAAAAACTATAGCATGAGAATTTTGGTACTTAAGCTGATTACCCCAAAATTTCGGACAATATCTCTGAATGTGCCCATACTCACCACAATCATAACACCCATCCTGATACTGAGGCTGACCCTGACGAACCGGTTGCCCACGATAATAACTCTGAAGAGGAGATGCTCTGGTAGGGCCTGACTGATCAGAATAAGTCAAGTAAGAGCCACGACCACCTAAGGGACCATGGGGCGTCTGAAGTGCTGAATTAAATGGCCTCGAAGAATGGCCTCTACCCTAAGTATCTCCGCCTCCATACAAGGCACCGCTTAATCCACCGGAATGGCAAGGTCTCTTGTCTGACCCCTGATCTCCCATCCTGAGAACCGTCTCAACTCCCCTGGCCACATTGGCCACATCTTGAAATGAAATCTCAGTCCCTCTCTCCTTAGCCATCTGCAACCTGATGGGCTGGGCAAGGCCCTCAATAAATCTCCTAACCCCTATCTCTTTCTCTCTCTCTCTCTCTCTCTCTCTGTGGGCAATAAAAGAATAGCATGCCGAGCCAAATCCACAAAACGATTCTAATACTAGCTAACTGTCATGCCGCCCTGCTGAAGACGCTCAAATTGACGACGCTTTTCTTCTCTGGTAGTGATAGGCAAAAATATTTCCAAAAAGAGGTGAGAAAACTAATCCCAAGTCAGAGTAGGTGACCTAGCTGGTCTAGTCAACAAATAATCCCTCCACCATTTCTTGGCGGAACCAGTCATATGAAACGCGGCGAAGTCAACCCCATTGGTCTCCAAAATACCCATATTATGAAGAACCTCATGACAACTGTCCAGATATTCCCGAGGATCCTTTGAAGTAGCACCACTGAAGTGAAGAGGGAAAAGCTTGATGAACCTGTCCAATCTCCACAAAGCATCAGAAGTCATAGCTCAGCATCGCGGCTGCAACAACTGTCTGAACTACCCCAACGAGGTAAGTTGTTGGGGTCTGGATCTGAGGAGTAGTCTGATCAGGAGTGTGGGTAACAGGAGTCTAGACCCCTCCTCCAGCCTGAGATACGGTTGTTGCAACAGGGAGTGCTCCAGTCTAGGCTACACTCTCCATAAGGCTCACTAATCGGAACAAAGCATCCTGAAGGACCGGGGTAGCAATAAACTCCTCTGGGACCTGAGCTGGTCCAGCTGGATTGGTCTGAGCTGGGCCCCCCCCCCCCAATCAATCTCAATCTGGGGCTCCGCAGCTGGAGCTGCTGTCTGAGCTGTAGGTTGTGTCCTACCCCTGCCTCGGCCCCTGACGTGGCCTCGGCCTCTACCCCTAATAGGAGCCTCTGCTGACCGGATTTTTGGTCAGCGAAAGAATAACCACGTGTTCTCGCCATCCGCGAGACAGTAGAAGAGTTCAATCAGTATTCGAGATACCAAGAATCGCACGACAGAGTAGAAATAAAAACTGCGTTTGTTCCTAAATTCATAGCCTCTGAGAGATAAGTACAGACGTCTCCGTACCGATCCCTCAGACTCTATCAAGCTTGTTCGTGAATTGTGAGACCTATGCAATCTAGTGCTCTTGAACCAACTTGTCACGACCCAAATTCCCAACCCACGGGATCGTGATGGCGCCTAACACCACACTTGCTAGGCAAGCCAATGTTAGAACTTAATTAATCTTTCCTTTTTAAAAGTTTACTTACACATAATAGAATAATTTTGAATCCAATATTTTCCACTAAATAACTTCATGAAATAATAATAAAAATCAATAATTAAGTCGAACCACGAACTAAATATATAACTATAAGACTACCCCAGGGTCTGGTGTCAGAATTTACGAACTACTAAGAATACTATAAATAATGGTCTGAAATAATATATCTCTATTTTGAAAGAAATAAAACATTGTCTATAAAGTAAAGAGAAGACTTCAGGAATCTGCGGAAACCAACAGATCTACCTCGTGTGTCCGAGCAACGGTGTCAGCTACTAAAATATCCTAACTCTGGCCAGTATCTGGATTTGCACAAAAGAGTGCAGAGTGTAGTATAAGTACAACCGACCCCGTGTACTGAGTAAGTGCCGAGCCTAACCTCGATGAAGTAGTGATGAGGCTACGGCGGGGCATTAACAATATGACATGTGAACAATATATAATAAAGCAAGAAGGAAAGAATAATAATAAACTAAATAACCAGTAACTTGCAACAGTAAACAAAAAAAACTCAGATAAATCTTTTCACATATCAGCTATAATCAACTCCTGAAAATTTCAAAGTTTCAATTTGAATCACAGAAAAAAGATCAGAGTATGAAAACCTTTTTAATAAAACCGGAGTTTTCCAAATCCTTATTTTTTCAAAATCAGTAAAACATAAATATTCTCCCTTATCGCTCCTTGTTGCGGCACGCAACCCGCTCCCACCTGTCCCCCCTTATTTCTCCTCCCTATATATATATATCACCATTATTTCTCCTGTTGCAGCGTGCAACCCGATCCCACCTGTCCACCCTTATCACTCCTTGTTTCGGCATGCAACCCGCTCCCACCTGTCCCCCCTTATTTCTCCTCCCTATATATATATATCACCATTATTTCTCCTGTTGCAGCGTGCAACCCGATCCCACCTGTCCACCCTTATCACTCCTTGTTTCGGCATGCAACCCGCTCCCACCAGACATATCATATCAGTTTATTTACGAAAACTTTCACAATTCAGGCCAAGCCTTTCACAATATTTTTGTATCAACAATTGTAAATAGAAGCTGTAAAACTCATAAACTTCATCAATTATCATTTCACAACGAAACCAACCGGAAATTCTATACATATCGTAACAATGACATCCAGCTCAATCCTTATGTAACATAAGAAAACTAGGAGAACATCCAACACTTCAATATACTTGAAACAATACTTAACAATAAGTTAACGAATCCAAATAGACATATAAACGTCAATGATCGTGAAACAATTAAGCCCGAAAACAAATAATTGGAAACGGGAAAGGGATCATGTTAAGCAAATAAACTTGGGGGTGCATAGATACTCGTCACCTCACCTATACTCCACACACATGCAATTTCACATAGCAATTAAGTTGGGGATTCCTATTCCCTGAAGTCAAGGTTAAACCAAGCACTTACCTCAAATTCGCAGGCCACTCACAGCTCAATTACCGCTTTTCCTTTCGTATTTACCTTTAACCCGCTCGAATCTAATCATAATTAGTTTAATATCATTAATTTATGCTAAAGGAACTAACTTTACTGAAAAATCATTGTTTTTCTAAGTTTTCTCAAAAAAAGTTAAAACCCGACCTCGGGCCTGCTTGGTCCAAACTTGGGGTTCGGACCAAACTTCGTTTAACCATTCACCCCCGAGCCCGAATATGTTATTAGTTTCGAAATCCGACCCCAATTCTAGGTCAAAATTTGATTTTTATAAAATTCTCTAATTCTACCCAAACCCTTAATTTCTACCATGAAAATTGTTGATCTTTGATTGAAAATTGATTAAAACATTGGGTAATTGAAAGAGAAGAGCTTGGAATTGTTTACCAATACTTAGGGGATGAATTTGTGTGAAGAAAATCGCCTCTAGGTCTTTGTAGCTCAAAAAATATGAAGAAAGAGGTTCTGCCTGTTTTTAAAACATGTTTTATATGATTGGGCATGCCTTCATCGCGTTCGCGATGGGCCTGCCGTGTTCGCGTAGACTCAAGCCCAAATGGCCTTCGCATTCGCATTTATATGGACGCGTTCGGGAAGCTTTGTGACTTATGACCATCGCGATCGTGGCCCATTGGTACCTTCACGTATAACAAATCGAGCCCCTTGCCCTAGGCCCACTTAACCCTGTGTGTTCGCGATGGCCTGGTCGCATTCGCAAAGGATCTCCCCTTAGGGCTTCACGTTCACGTCCTGGGCCACGCGT
The DNA here is from genome assembly GCA_005239505.1 of Nicotiana paniculata. Taxonomy (NCBI): domain Eukaryota; kingdom Viridiplantae; phylum Streptophyta; class Magnoliopsida; order Solanales; family Solanaceae; genus Nicotiana; species Nicotiana paniculata. The sequence goes on from ML329099.1 coordinate 34,476, forward strand.
TCGCATAGCACAAAATGACCACAGTGTAAAATATACTCTACGCGTTCGCGAGTGGAGTAACGCGAACGCGAAGAACAAATTGATTGTGCACCAGAACAGCAAAAACATCAGACTTTAACATGTTCAAAACACCCCGAAGCCTATCCGAAACTCACCCGAGCCCTCGGGGATCCAAACCAAACATGCACGCAAGTCTAAAAACAACATATGGACTTGATCGCGCGATCAAATCATGGAAATAACATCTAAAACAATGAATTTAACCTCAAAACTCATGATTTTTTAAGAACACTTCAAATTTCTAGCTTTTCAACCAGATGTCCGAATCATGTCAAATCAACTCCGATTCTCACCAAATTTCAAAGATATAACTTACTTATCATAATAAACATGTATCGAGCTCCGGAACCAAAATACGGGCCTGATACTAACGGTTTCAAATATTAATTCATTTCTTTATTTCCATAAAAATCCAGCAAAACAATTTTCTTT
>ML329104.1:0-12788 GCA_005239505.1 Nicotiana paniculata
AATCCTATATTACTTGTCGACCACGTACACTTGCGTGTGCATTGGGATTTCGACCAACAGCGAGACAATTAAGCAATTAATCAAAAAATTGAAGAAACAACCATATATTAGTGAATTATAATCAAGGCTACGCTAACGTTAAACAAAAATATTCATGGCTAAACCACAACCCCAGAACAATGGGTTTTTAGCCACTCATGATAATAGATAATAAACTCATAAGTGTTGAATAGTTGAAAATACTAGAAAAAGATGAAGAAAACTAAGATCTCTTTGCTTCCGAATGTATCTCGTATGTAATCTCTCTCAAAAGTGGTGTCTCCCTTTACAAATAGGTTTAGTCTTGATTTTATACGTGTTGGGTAGGTCTAGGGCCGAATTAACCATGTCCCGAGCAAAGAAGGACAAAATCCCGTCACTGGCGCTCTGCTCAGCGCCTAGAGCTCTCCACGGCGCTGCCTCTTTGAGTACATTGTTTCCAGCTCCACAGGTAGCTCAGGGCGCTGCCTGTGGCGCTCCACTATCCCATTTTCCCGTTTTCGTCCGTTTTGGCTCTAATTTCGCACATTTCTCCCTTGATTGCTCCCGGATCATTCGTACACAAAAACCCCCTCAAATTAGTATAAATCAACACCTTTAACTTCCTAATCCACGAAAAAAAAATATGAGGCGATATACATACAAATATATATACTTTAAGCTAAACATCAAATATTAGTCGATAATTGCTCTCATAACCTTCTCCCGAAGTACTACTCGCCTATTCAAAATAGATTAACGCCTATATTNTCCCAAGCATAGCATAGATAGTATAGAACCTAACTGCCGGCTAGACAATTAAGCAATTGATCACAGGATTGAAGAAACAACCATATATTAGTGAATTGTAATCAAGGTTAAACTAACGTTAAACAACAATATTCATGACTAAACCATAACCCCAAAACAATGGGTTTTTAGCCACTAGAAAAAGATGAAGAAAACTAAGATCTCTTCGCTTCCGAATGTATCTCGTGTGTAATCCTCCCAAAATTGGAGTCCCCCCTTACAAATAGGTTTAGTCTTGCTTTTATATGTGTTGGGTAGGTCTAGAGCCGAATTAACCATGTCCCAGGCGAAAAAGGACAAAATCCCATCACTGGCCCCCTGCTCAATGCCTGGCGCCCTCCACGGCGCTGCCTCATTGAGTACACTGTTTCCAGTGCCACATGTAGCTCGGGGCGCTGCCTGTAGCACTCCACTGTCCCATTTTCCCGCTTTCATCCGTTTTGGATCTAATTTCGCACATTTCGCCCCCGATTGTTCCCGGATCATTCCTACACATAAAAACACCTCAAATTAGTATAAATCAACACGTTTAACATCCTAAATCCACGAAATAAAAGTAAAATATGAGGCGATATATACACTTTAAGATAAACAAGAGAGCTCAACAGTTAAATAATGAATAAGGAATAGAGGAAACAATACTTCAACTGAACATGTAAAGGCAATTAACAAGTAAGAGGTAAGACAAGTAGATCATGTGAAGATAGACTAATGATGATGATTATAACATGTTAAGGTAACTCAATTAAGGCATGAAAGGAATCTACATAGCTAAAACCGGTAAATTTCCACATTTAGACAATGTACACACTCGTCACTTTGCGTACACGGCTTTCACATATCACAATTGACGCAAACCAACACCAATCCTAAGGGGTAATTCCCCCACACAACGTTAGGCAAAACACATACCTCAAACCATGCTACTCAATCGACTATTAAGCCTTTCCCTCGATTATCCAACACCGAACGGCTCGAATCTAGACAAAACAACTTCATACCATAAATATAAATTGTAGGAAGATATTCTGAACAATAAAGTTACGATCTTTAAAGATACATTTAACTCAAAAAGTCAACCCCCGGGCTCGCGGTCGGAACCCGACTAGAATTACCTAATCTGAACAGACATTCGCTAACGAGTCCAACCATACAACAATTACTCGAATCCAACCACAAATCGCCTTTCAAAATCACAAAATCTAGTCTATGAAGTTTTCACAATTTTCCCTGAAATTTCCAACTCAAATCAAAGATTAAATGATGAAAATAACAATGAATTCGTGTAATATAACCAAAATCGAGTTAGAATCTCTTACCCCGATAAATTTCTTGAAAATATCTCAAAACATCGCCAGAAATCGAGCTCTCTAGGTCCATAAATGAATAATGAAATTATACCCTCGAACATAGCCCTTTTCTGCCCATTGAATTTGCATCGCGAAATCACAGCAGCACTTGCGGCTCCGCACCTGCGGAATTTCCATCATAGGTGTGGTTCTCACTAAGGTCCTGAGATTCTGATTCTGTGGACCTCCCAAGCACATTTGTGCCCTCGCGTCCGAGACATATGGATCGCATATGCGCCCCCGCATCTGCGGAGCACCGACCACATCTACAGTCCAGCTGGGCAAGACCATACTCACTTCTATGGCTCGAAGGTCGCTTCTGCGATGTTACACCTGAGGCCCAAAGTGCGAAGGTGCAATTGCACCAGATACAACCCAGCTTCAGTAATCACACAAGTCCAAATTTCATTCGGATTCAATGTTAATCGCATGCGGGGCCCTCAGGACCCGGTACGAATATACCAACAAGATCCAAAGCACATAATGGACCTAGTCGAGGACAAAGATCACATCAAACAACATCGATTCTATGAATCACAACCCAATTCAAGCCTATTGAAAATATTAAATTCCAAATTCCAAAACTAATGTCGATTCAAACCAAAACAACTTTGATTGACTTCAAACTTTTCACACAAGTCATAAATGACATGACCTATTCCAACTTTCGGAATCAGAATCTGACCCCAATATTAATAAAGTCAACTACCGGTCAAACTTCTCAACCTTCCAAACCTTCAACTCTCTAACTTTAGCTAATTCAAGCCGAAATTACCTTTGGACCTTCAAATAAACATCGGAACACGCTCCTAAGTCCAACATCACCATACGGAGCTATTGGAACCGTCAAAACTCCTTTTCAAAGTTGTCTACACAAAATTCAAACTACAGTCAACTCTTTTAACTTAAGGCTCCAACTTAGGGACTATGTGTCCTATTTCACTCCGAAACTCACCCGAAACAAAACCAAACACCCTCGTCAAATCACATAACCATAATACAGCATAGAGGATGCAATAAATAGGGTATTGGGGCTAAAATACTCAAAACAACTGGTCGGGTCGTTACATCCTCCCCCTCTTAAAACAAACGTTCATCCTCGAACCAGTATAGAGAGACATACTTGAAGTGGTGAAAAGATAAGGATAATGGCTACGTATATCATGCTTGGTCTCTCAAGTCGCCTCCTTTACTGGTTGACCGCTCCACTGAACCTTCACTGAAGCAATCTTCTTTGACCTCAACTTTCAGACCTGCCTATCCAAAATGGCCATCGGCTCCTCAACATAAGATAGATCCTTGTCCAACTAGACTGAGCTGAAGTCTAACACAAGAGACGGATCACCGTGATACTTCCGGATCATAGAGACATGGAATACTGAATGAACTACAGCTAGACTAGGTGGCAGTGCAAGATTGTAGGAAACCTCTCCAATCCTTTTAAGAATCTCAAAAGGCATGATATACCTCTTCTTCCCGAACCTCATAACACCCTTCATGGTAGAAACCCGGAGCAAGACCCGCTTCCCAACCATGAACATAACAACGCGAACCTTCCAGTTTGCATAACTCTTCTGTCTTGATTGGTCTGTACGAAGTCGATCATGATTCAATTTGACCTTTTGCAAAGCATCCTGAACCAAGTCAGTACCCCATAGCCTAGCCTTACCCGGCTCAAACCAAACCACCAGAGACTGTCAACACCTCCCACATAAGGCCTCCTACAGAGCCACCCAAATGCACGACTAGTAGTTGTTATTGTTGTATGGAAACTCCTCAAGTGGAAAGAACTGATCCCAACCCCCCGAACTCTATCACACATGCACGAAGAATATCTTACAATATCTGAATCGTGCACTCGGATTGTTCGTCCATCAGAGAGCGGAATGTTGTACTCAACACAACCCATGTGGCCAACTCTAGGTTTATGGTCTTCCAGAATTGCGATGTAAAATACGTACCCCAGTCAGAGATGATGGATAATGGCATGCCATGAAGTCGGACAATCTCGCGAATATAGACCTGAGCCAGCTGCTCTGAAGAGTAAGTAGTCATCACTAGAATGAAATGAGCCGACTTGGTCAACCTATCCACAATCACCCATACTGCATCAAACTTCTTCTGAGTCCTTGGGAGCCCAACAATGAAATACACGGTAACACGCTCCCATTTCCCCTCTGTAATATAAAGCCTCTGAAGCAACCCACCTGGTCGCTACTGCTCATACTTCACCTGTTGATAATTTAGGAACACAACTACATATTTCACTATGTCTTTCTTAATCCTCCTCCACCAATAGTGCTTCCTTAAGTCCTGATACATCTTAGCGGTACTCGGATGAATGGAGTACCACCAACTGTGGGCCTCCTGAAGAATTAACTCACGCAAACCATCTACATTGGGCACACGTAGCCTTCTTTGCATCCATAACACACAATCATCCCTAATACTAACCTCCTTGGACTCACCATGCTCAACCGTGTCCTTGAGGACAAGAAAATGGGAGTCTTCATACTGACGCGCTCTGATATGATCATATAGAGAAGACCGAGAAACCACACAAGCCAAAACTCGACTCGACTCCGAAACATCCAGTCTAACGAACTGGTTGGCCAAGGCTTGAACATCCAATGCTAATGGCCTCTCTGTGGCTGGTAGATATGCCAAACTACCCAAGCTCTCTGCCTTTCAACTCTAGGCATCGACCACCACATTGTCCTTCCCCAAATGATATAGAATGATTATATCATAGTCTTAAGCAACTCTAACCATCACCACTGCTGCAAGTTAAGATCCTTCTATTTGAACAGATGTTGTAGACTCCAGTGGTCGATATAGACCTCGCAAGGGACACCGTACAAATAGTGCAGCCAAATCTTCAAGGCATGAACAATAGATGCTAACTCAAGGTCGTGGACATGATAATTCTTCTCATATACCTTCAATTGTATAGATGTGTAGGCAATCACCCTAGAGTCTTGCATCAACATTGCGATGAGGCCAACAAGCAATGCAGCACGGTACACAGTGTAAGACCCTGAAACCGTAGGCGACACCAACATTGGGGTTGTACTCAAATCAGTCTTGAGCTTTTGAAAGCTCTTCTCACACACCTCAGTCCACCTGAATGGAGCACCCTTCTGAGTAAATCTAGTCATAGGTGCAATAATAGATGAGAAACCCTCCACTAATCGACAGTAACACCCTGCCACACCAAGAAATCTCTGGATCTCAGTAGCTGAAGATGGTCTAGGACAACTCTGTACCGCTTCAATCTTCTTTGGATCTACCTTGATCCCCTCACTCGACACTACATGTCCCAAAAACGCCATTGAATCAAGCCAGAATTCATACTTTGAAAATTTTGCATACAACTTCTTTTCTCTCAAGGTCTGAAGCACGATCCTCAAGTGCTGCTCTTGATCCTCCGGGCTCTGAGAGTACACCAAGATATCGTCAATAAACACAATGACGAATGAGTCAAATAGGGATGGAATACACTGTTCATCAAGTGCATGAATGATGCTGGGGAATTAGTCAGCCCAAATGACATAACAAGGAACTCGTAAGACTATGCCGAGTCCTGAAGGCAGTCTTCGAAATGTCTGGATCCCGAATCTTCAGTTGATGATAGCATGATCGCAAATCAATCTTTGAGAACACTCTGGCACCTGTAGCTAATCAAATAGGTCATCAATGTGTGGTAATGGATACATGTTCTTTATTGTAACCTTGTTCAACTGCCGATAATCAATACATATGCGCAGAACCATCCTTCTTCTTCACAAACAAAACGAGAGCACCATAAGGTGAGATACTGGCCGAATAAAACCTTTATCAAGAAACTCTTACAACTGCTCATTTAATTCCTTCAACTCCGCTAGGGCCATACGATATGGTGGAATATAAATAGGCTGAGTGCCCGGCAACAAATCAATACCAAAATTGATATCCCTATCGGGTGGCATGCCAAGAAGATCCGCCATAAATACATCTAGATAGTCCCTCACTACTGGAACTGACTCAATGGTAGGAGCATCAACACTGACATCCCTCATAAAGGTTAGATATGCATCACGCCCCTTCCCAACCATCTGTTGTGTCTTAGAAAAGAAATACCACCATGCTAGGAACATAATCCAAAGTACCCCTCCACTCCAACTGCGGCAAACCTGGCATAGCCAACGTCACCGTCTTGGAGTGACAATAAATAATAGCATTATAGGGCGACAACTAGTCCATACCCAAATAACATCAAAATCTATCATATTTAGCAACAATAGATCAACTCTAGTCTCAAAACCGCTAAGAACAACTAAACTCATCTGATACACACGGTTAACAACAATGGAATCTCCCACTAGTGTGGACACATAGATAGGAGAACTTAAGGAATCACGAGATATAACCAAATATAGAGCAAAGTAAGAATATACATAGGAATAACTGAAGCTTTGATCAAATAAGACTAATGCATCTCTATGACAAACCGGGATAATACATATGATAACTGAGTCGTATGAAATCGCTTCCGTCCTAGTCGAAAGAGCATAACATCTGGCCTTGTCTACCCCTCTAGGGCGGCCCCTACCCACGCGTCCTCCACCTCTAGTTAGTTGTGCAGGCGGATTGGCAACTAGTGCAGTAACAGCGGCCAGAGAAGCCTGAGGACCCTGTGGAATATGTGGAGCCTGAGTGGTATGTGGAGGTGCACCCCTCCTGAGTCTGGGGCAGTCCCTTGCCATATGAAGAGTGTCACCACACTCAACACAATCTCTCAGAGGACGTGATTGTTGATACTGGCTCAAGCCTGGTCGGCTGGACTGACCATTGAAAGCACCACGTGCATGAGGTGAACTAGACAATCGTGGTGCATAATGGGCAACCTGAGACCTGGGAGTAGCCGGAATATCGTTGTAAGTTGGGAGTGCTGAATGAATAGGACGACTCACATAGTTTGTACCATGATAGGCTGGAACTAGAGAACGTGCACCACTATATGTGCCAGAATCGCTAGGCCTCTTGGACTCCCTCTCCTCTCTCTCCTGACTCCACAAACCCTCCAATCTCCGAGTGATCTCCACCACCTACTAGTATGGGGTATCAGTCTCCAACTCTCAATCCATGCTGAATCTAATATCGTGGTTGAGACCCTCAATAAATTGACGAAGTCACTCTCTGACTGTGGAGGCTAAGGCTGGTGTGTCTGGGAAACTTGCTAAACCTAACAGTACAATTTGATACGGTCATAACACCCTAGCGCAACTTCTTAAACTCCACGCACCATGCATCCTGAAGGCTCTAGGGAACAAACTCTCTCATGAACATCTCAGAAAACTGAGCCCATGTGAGTGAAGCTGCCTCGGTCGGGCTACCCAATTCATACGCTCGGCACCACTGATAAGCCGCTCCCTTAAGCTGGAACAAAGTGAAAGCAACCCCACTCGACTCCACAATACCCTTAGTACGGAGGATGCGGTGGCATTCCTCGAGAAAACCTTGTGCATCCTCTAAGCTAAGCCGCTGAAAATATGAGGGTGGTACTTCTTGTACCTCTCGAGCCTAATCTGCTCCTCCTCAGATGATACTTCCCTAACCTCGGGCTGAAATGGAATAGCTGGTTGTAGTGGTATGACCTCTAGAACCTGATCCACTTAGACCCGCTGCTCTAGGATACGGGCTGTGGGAGTTTGTGCTCCTCCCCCGGCCTGAGATGGGCAGGAGCAAGTGGAATCAACCCTGCCTGAGTTAGAGTGCCAAACATGCTCAATACCGGGGTGAGAGTCACCGAAAGTGTGGGGTAGTAACAAGCGGCTCAGGGGCCTTCCCTTCAACTGGATCTACTAATGGATTCTCTATAATAGCTCGTGCAGGTGCTCTAGATGCACCACATGCCCTTCCTCGGCCTCTACCCTGACCCCATCCGCTCACGGCTCTAGCTGAGGGAGCGAGTCTTCGATCATCTGATCCAGTTATGCGTGTCCTCACCATCTGTGAGAGAATAGAAAGACAAAGATTTAGAATTTTGAAGTCAACAAATTCGCACGATAAGGAATCAAAGAAGTGAAGCTTTTCCTATAGTTCCATAGCCTCCTAAGGATAAGTACAGATGTCTTTGTACCGATCTGCGAGACTCTACTAAACCTGCTTGTGACTCATAACACCTTGAACCTAGAGCTCTAATACCAACTTGTCAAAACCCCAATTTCCCTCAGTAGGATGTCATGATGGCACCTAGTTTCTAAGACAAGGTAAGCCTAACATACATGCAATATTAACTGAGAATTTCTGAAGAACCTTCAAATAACTCAACCACTATCATATAAAAAAATTCCTTAACTCAACAAGACACAACTTCCCAAATCCGGCGAATACAACTCACAAGCTCTATAAGAGGGTACTGAACATCCTTATAAACCAGTGTCTATAAAAGGACAAGAAATAAAATAGACCAGATAGAGGGTGACTCTGAGGCCTGGGAATGCCGGTAGATGTACCTTCAAGTCTCTGAATTGGGCTCGTCTCACTTCTGCCTAGACTGCTAGGAGGTACCTGGATCTGCACAAAAAGATGTGCAAAAGCGTGGCATGAGTACACCATAACGGTACCCAGTAAGTGTCAAGCCTAACATCGGTAGAGTAGTGACGAGGTCAGTTCAAGGCCCTACTGGAATAAATAAGAAATTGAACAGGTATATAACAGTGAATAATGATAGTAATAGAAATGAGACAATAAATAAATACACCCAAGATTAGCTACATTGAACTAAGGAAAATAATGCATCACGGAAGAAAAACAAGGAATGTTATGACACGGAACAAAGCAACAAAACACGAGTGAAGTAAAAGAAAAGTATCAACAAGAATCACTACCGAGGTACCGCCTTGTAGTCTCAAATCACACAACATTTCACAATCTTTTCTTATATCACCGTGGGAGCCTTGTATTTAGTTTTAAAAATCATTTTTATCCGAAATAGCTTCCCGCATTTTAGCCCACCTTATCACACCGCATGGCTTCAAGTAGTTCACCTACTAGCGACACGCATATCAAACCCACCTTATCTCACCGAACATGTTTCAATCCCAAATCATTATACCACTGCATGCGTATCAATATCAAATGTATCACAAATCTCACCTCAAGTGCTTAATATCATAATTTTCCAAGAAACCAACAACAATAGTGTTTTCACAACAAATAGCTCATGATTCAACCATGATATGCACAAGAGTAACACAATAACAATCGGAAGTGAATAACTCAACAAGAATATTATTTCACACCTTCACAACGTTGCCTCAATTTAAATCACCGCCTTTATAGCTCAATACCAATTTCAACAACAAGATATTCGAAAAATAACAACTTCCGGTAAAGAACACAATGGTTAAATAATGAATATGGAATAGAGGAAACAATACTTCAGCTAAACATGTAAAGGCAATTAACAAGTAAGAGATAAGAGAAGTAGAGTATGTGAAGATAAACTAATGATGATGATTATAACATGTTAAGGTAACTCAATTAAGGCATGTAAGGAATCTAAATAGCTAAAACCGGTAAATTTCCAAATTTAGACCGTGTACACACTCGTCACCTTGCATACACGGCTTCCACATATCACAATTAACGCAAACGAACACCAATCATAAGAGGTAATTCTCCCACACAAAGTTAGGCAAGACACATACCTCAAAACACGCTACTCAATCCATTAGTAAGCTTTTCCCTCGAGTATCCAACATCGAACGGCTCGATTCTAGCAAAAACAACTTCATACCATAAATATGAATTGTAAGAAGCTATTCCGAACAATAATGTTACGATATTTAAAGAGAAATAAAAAGACAACTAAAAAGCCAATCTCGGGCACGCATCTTAGAACCTGATCAGAATTACAAAATCCGAACACTCATTCGATAACAAGTCCAATCATACAAGAATTACTCGAACCCAACCACAAAATTCCTTTCAAAACCCCAAAATTTAGTCTAAAAAGTTTTCACATTTTTCCTGAAATTTCCAACTCAAATCACTATTTAAATGATGAAAATAACAATGGATTCGTGCAATATAACCAAAACTGAGTTAGAATCTATTACCCCGATGAATTTCTAGAAAATCTCGCCACAAACCGAGCTCTCTAGGTCCAACAATGAATAATGAAATCAAACCCTTGAACTTAGCCTTTTTCTTCCCAGTGAATTCGCATCTGCAAAACCATAGTCGTATCTGCGGAATTTTCATCGCAGGTGCGGTTCTTAGTAAGGTCCTGAGATTCCGCTTCTGCGGACCACCCAGGCGCATCTGTGCCCTCGCTTCTTCGACCTCTAGATCGGTTATGTGCGCCCACATATGTAGAGCACTGACCGCATCTGTTGTACCAGCTGGGTAAGACCAAACTCGCTTCTGCGACTCAAAAGCTGCATTTGCGGTGTTGTACTTGCGGCCCAAGGTATGCAGGTGCAGTTGCACCAGACACAGTCTAGCTTTAGCAATCACACAAGTCCAAATTTGATCCGGATTCAATCCAAAACACTCGAGGCCTTCGGAACCCGTTACAAATATACCAACAAGTTCCATACATAACGGACCTACTCGAGGCAAAAAATGGCATCAAACAACATCGATTCTACGAATCGCAACCTAATTCAAGCCTATTGAAACTATGGAATTCCGAATTGCAAAAGTAATGCCGAATTATACCAAAAGACCTCTGATTGACTTCAAATTTTGCACACAAGTCATAAATGACATGGCGAACCTATTCCAACTTTCAAAATTGGAATCTGATCCTCGATATCAATAAAGTCAATTCTCGGTCAAACTTCTCAACCTTCAAAACCTTCAACTTTCTAACTTTCGCCAACAAGTTGAAACGACCTACGGACCTCCATATCAATGTTTGAACATGCTCCTAAGTCCAAAACCACCATGCGAATCTATTGAAACCGTCAAAACTCTATTCTGGAGTCAACTACATAAATATCAAACTACGGCCAATTCTTTCAACTTAAGCTCCAACTTAGGGATTATGTATCCTATTTCACTCCGAAACTCACCCGAAACAAAACTAAACATCCCCGGCAAATCACATATCCATAATACAACATAGAAGAGGCAATAAATAGTGGATCAGGTCTAAAATACTCAAAACGACGGGTCAGATCGTTACACTATCCAAAGAGCATATACCAAACTATGTTTTTTTCTTACTATTCTCCTGCTACGACGAAGTACTACTTATATTATCTTCATTAATTTTTTGAAATGCTAATGATTTCTTCCTGTAGTATTATCTGCTCAATATCACCACTATTACTTGGAGATAGTATATTTCTGTTTGTCTATTAATGTTTCTCCCACTACTTAAATACAACGGAACGTCAGTGTCGATTTGTAGAGTTGTATGTTCTTGAGCGTCCAAATTTTCAGATGATTCATATGTTATTTCTTTTATTAGTTCCTATAAAACTAGTTTACTTCCGGAACATAGTTTGTTAAATAATCCTATTGTGGAGAGTTGGTATAAAATAAACCTACTTTCATTCCTTAGATATCCAATAAACACGCTAACATTCGTTCTTGATTTCATCATATTCGTTTTCCTTTTAGCCTATAGATTGGGCAGTTCCATATCTGAACTTGATGGAAACTGGACTTAGGTTATGTCCACAGTTCTATGGGCGTCCAAGATACTGACTTAGAAGGAACTAAAATCAGACTGTAATTTGTAGTTTCTAAGGCATATCTCATAATGAAAAAAAAAGAAATAAATTCGAATAACTCATCATTAATCTAAATATCTCCATAACAGTCTTATTTCTTCTCTCTACTACACCACTTTATTATGGAGTACCTGGTATAGATAATTGAGATACAATTCCTGATTTCGATAAGCAACTAATGAACTATGTAGAAGAGTGCTAGCCACCTACGATAAGATCATAGTGATTTAATATATTCTCATGGTGTTTCTCCATATCAAGCCTTAAAATCCTTGAATTATTCATATCATTCAGACTTACGATGCATCAAATAAATATTCATGTTATGACTACTCATTTATGAACCTCATAAAAATACTCAAAGTCACCTCTTACCTATATATTCATTGGACAGCACAATCAAAATGGATTAGTTCTAACTTATCACCATTTCTCTTTCCTTTGGAGCAGAAATGTTTCTTAGTCATATATCCTTTTAAACACGATCTTTATTGTTTTCTTTTTTCCATATTAATTTTTTTTCTTCCGAATTTTCGTATTACTTTAGTTCCTGACTCTTTAAAACCACAAGATCTATTTTCTTAATTTTGTTATTTTATTTTTTGTTGCGAGCCAAACTATTGAAATAAATTGGAATAGACGAAGTATCTTTTTTTGGTCTTAACGAAGTATCTTTATTTGTCCTATGCCTTATAAGATTTGAAAGGGTAAGGAAAACGACAAGCGCTCATGTCTTATAAGTTGTTCCTAGCTGGCTCCTGCTCTGCTTAATTAAAGCTCATGCTCCAACGTCATTTCTCTTGACTTATATATATATATATATTAGGGGTGGGCGTTCGGTACTTCGGTTCGGTATTTAAGAATTTCGGTTCGGTATTTC
>ML329106.1:0-19261 GCA_005239505.1 Nicotiana paniculata
GGGTGCTCCAGTTCTATTTGTGAAGAAGAAGGATGGGTCTATGCGGATGTGTATTGATTACCGTTAGTTGAACAAGGTTACCATTAAGAACAAGTATCCCTTGCCGCGCATAGATGATTTGTTTGACCAGTTGCAGGGTGCTCGTGTGTTTTCTAAGATTGATTTGAGATCGGGGTATCATCAGTTGAGGATTCGGGCTTCAGATGTTCCGAAGACTGCTTTTCGTACGAGATATGGCCATTATGAGTTCCTGGTGATGTCTTTTGGNTCTTCATTGATGACATTTTTATTTACTCGCGTAGCCTGGGGGAGCACGAGCAACATTTGAGAGTTGTGCTCCAGACTTTGTGAGAACATAAGCTATATGTTAATTTCTCCAAGTGTGAGTTCTGGTTGGATTCCGTGGCATTTTTGGGGCATGTGGTATCTGGAGAGGGAATCAAGGTTGATCCTCAGAAGATCGAGGTAGTTCAGAGTTGGTCGCGTCCTACTTCAGCTACAGAGATCAGGAGCTTTTTGGGCCTAGCAGGATATTATTGCCGATTTGTGGAGGGGTTCCATCCTTAGTAGCTCCATTGACTAGATTTACTCAGAAGAATGCATGTTCAGATGGTCCGACGAGTGTGAGGCGAGCTTTCAGAAGGTCAAGTCGACATTGACCTCAGCACCAGTTCTAGTATTTCCTTCCGATTCTGGGATGTATATAGTATATTGCGACGCCTCGCGCGTTGGCTTGGGGTGTGTTTTGATGCATGAGGGGAGAGGTATTCCTTATGCTTCGCGCCAGCTGAAGGTTCATAAGAAGAATTACCCTGTGCACAATTTGGAGTTGGCGGCGATTGTTCATGCTCTTAAGATATGGAGGCACTACTTGTATGGAGTGTCCTGTGAGGTTTATACAGACCACCATAGCTTGCAGCACTTGTTCAAACAGAAGGATCTTAATTTTACGCAGCGCAGATGGCTTGAGTTGTTGAAGGATTATGATATCACCATTCTTTATCACCCGTGAAAGGAAAATTTGGTAGCAGATGCTTTGAGCATAAAGGCGGAGAGTATGGGTAGCTTGGCTTATATTTCAGCACAGGAGAGACCTCTAGCCTTGGACATTCAGTCCTTGGCCAATCGCCTCTTAAGATTAGACCTTTCAGAGCCTTGTCAAGTTTTAGCACATGTGGTCGCTCAGTCTTCATTATTCAGGAGATTAAGGCAAGACAGTTCTAGATGTCTTAACTGCCAGCAGGTTAAGTATGAGCACCAGAGGCCAGGAGGCCTACTTCAGCTGATGCCCATTCCTGAGTGGAAATGGGAGCACATCACTATGGACTTCGTGGTTAGGTTGCCTCGTACTTTGCGGAGGGTTGACGTAGTTTGGTTCACTGTGGATAGATTGACCAAATCGGCGCATTTCATTCCAGTGGCTACTACTTATACTTCTGAGAGGTTAGCCCAGATATACATTCAGGAGATAGTCCGGTTGCATGGTGTGCTGGTGTCCATCGTATCAGATCGAGGTCCTCAGTTCACCTTGCACTTCTGCAGAGCATTGCATAGTGAGATGGGTACCCAGATAGACCTCAGCACAACATTTCACCCTTAGACCGATGGTCAGTCAGAGCGTACAGTTCAGATATTGGAGGACATGCTTTGGTCATGTGTGATTGATTTTGGAGGTCAGTGGGACCAGTTCTTGCCTTTGGCCGAGTTTGCTTATAATAATAGTTATCAGTCCAGCATTGAGGTGGCACCATTTGAGGCTTTTTATGGTCGGCGATGCCGTTCTCCTATCAGGTGGTTTGAGCCTGGCGAGGCTACGTTATATCGCACCGACCTGGTGAGGGATGCCTTGGAGAAAGTGAAGTTGATTCAGGATAGGCTCCGTACAGCGTAGTCTAGACAGAAGAGTTAAGCGGATCAGAGGGCGCGTGATGTATCATTTATTGAGGGAAATAGGGTCCTGTTGAAAGTCTCGCCTATGAAGGGTATTATGAGGTTTGGGAAGAAGGGAAAGCTGAGCCCGAGATTTATAGGTCCATTCGAGGTGTTGAGGCAAGTTGGGGAGGTTGCTTATGAGCTGGCCTTGCCTCCCAGTTTATCAGGAGTTCATCCAGTTTTTCATGTATCCATGCTCTGGAGGTACCACGCCGACTTCTCTCACATGGTTGATTTCAGCACTATCAGTTGGATGAGAGGTTGGGCTACGAGGAGGAGCCAGTTGCTATTATTGATAGGCAGGACCGCCAGTTGAGGTCCAAGAGAGTTTCTGCCGTAAAGGTCCAGTGGAAGGTCCATCTAGTTGACGAGGTGACCTGGGAGTCCGAGGAGGACATGCGCAGCAGATATCCATACATATTCAGCACTTCAGGTATGATTCTAGACCCATTCGAGGACGAATGTTTGTTTAAGAGGTGGCGCATGTAACGACCCAACCGGTCGTTTTGCGTTATCGGAACCCGTTCCTCCAAATGAAACTTCCCATAGCGGCTTATTATGATTCATGACTTGCGGGGATGGGTGGTCCGGGATTCGGAGGTGTTTAGAGTGCTACAGGAACAATTGGTTCGTTAAGGTTGGCCTTTAAGGCCAAGTTCGACTTCGGTCAATATTCTTGGGAAACGACCTGGGCGTATGTTCGGAATAGGTTCCTGATGACCCCGGGGCATTTTGGCGCCCAATATTGAAATAAGAAGTTCCTTAAGTTCCTATTTTGGTTTGGTACGTGTTTTTGCGTTATCGAGGTCCGAAGGAATTCCGAGACCGGGAATAGTTCCGTATTGTTAATTATGACTTGCCTGCAAAATTTGGTGTCATTCCGAGTTGTATAGGTCGGTTCGGCGCGTTGTTAGCGAAGTCTAGAAAACTTAAAGTTCTTAAGTTTGGTTCTTCGGGTTTAGAGGTGTGATTTTATGTTTTAGCATTGTTTTGGGTGTTCTGAAGGCTCGAGCGAGTCCGTATTATGATTTGAGACTTGTTGAAATATTTGGACGAGGGCTCGGGTGGGCCCAGGTGACTCCCGGGCACCTAACGGGTCTAAAAACCAGCTAAAATAACTGCTGGTGCACCTGTTCTTGTGTGACCACAGGTGCGGTTGCCCAGTCTCAGGTGCGGGATCACTCCTGCGGTCCCCAGCATCGCAGGTGCGACCCCTAGTGGTCTGGCCAATTCTCGCAGGTGCGGACAAAGTTGCGCAGGAGCGAAGCCGCAGGTGCGGACAAAGTTGCGCAGGAGCGAAGCCGCAGGTGCGGTCTCCACTCCGCAGGTGCGGGCCTAACCCAGTCCATTTCCGCAGGTGCGGGCCTTTGCTCGCATGTGCGTACACACTGTCCAGACAGTGTGTTTTATACACGGGTCTTAACACATTTTTTCTTATCTTCTTCTTCTTCCTTGGGGAAACTTCCACCATTGTTGAGGGGCAAACAACCTGGTCATTCAAGGTAAGTGAAATCTACAATATTATTAACTTCATGCATGGATTATAAGCTAAATTAACTACCTAAATTAGTGAAAAATCAAGAATTGGGTAGTGACCTAGGGCCTTCGGTAATTTGAGAATTTTCCCGTCAATTAGCTATGAAATCGAGTGAAAATCGTATATTAGTGATCCTTAGGCTATGGGTGAGTGTTTTCTTCGAGTATTATTGGAATCTGAGCATGCGGGCCCGAGGTCGGATTTTAGAATTTCTTCAAGAATGGTAAATTTACTAAATGAGTTTGAGAATTTCACTACTTTGAGCATAACTTAATGAATTTTCATAATTTTTGGCTAGTTTCGAGTCCTCGAGTGTAGAGTTCGGAGTTTCGGGCGCGTTCTTGGTCCGGGAAGTGAATTCGACACGAGCCGAGTCTCCTTTCTAACCTTGTAAGAGAGAATTGTCTCCATAGGTGATTATAAATGGTCATTTTGTCCTTATTTGCGGGGGCTGCGTACGCACGAAGTGACGAGAGTCTGTGCGCAACTACTATTATGCATTGTCGAGTAGTTTAGGACTCACAAACATGCTTTATATGTTGTATCTTTGATCTTGTATATGGATTAAGTAGCCTAATGTCCTCGAATGTCACATGTTAAGGCCTAAGGGGTTATGATTGAAGTTTATATCTCTAAAATTCTCACACTATTATTATGTTCCCTTCTAAGTTATCTAGATATCCCCTGCTAATCGCGAATCGGAATTTATATGGGAACCTGAGTCGCATGGATGATTCGCGAGAGGGGTAGCCCTAATATTATATTAACTCGAGTCGTAGGTTTGATTTGCGAGCTGGGGTGGTCTTGGTATTATATTAACCGTGTCGCATGTTCGAATAAAGAGCGGGGCAGGTAGATGCATCTATGGTTCGGGACGTTCGACCCTCGGCAGTGCACATTTACTTTGCACGTCGTAATCACTGTACGTTTATAGCATATTATATGTTTTGGTAATTTGGAAGAAGCCCTGTAATTGCAACTGTTGTTTTCATAAAAAGAAATAAGGATAATAACTTGTATGCCATGGAAAAAGGATGGCGCGAGGGTACTAGTGATTATTATTTGATGCTCATTTCCTTATTAGTTTTCATTACTGCTACTACTAGTTGGCATGTACTCATTCCACATTGTATGACCCTAGTAATTATCACGTCTACCTCTCGTCACTACTTCTTCGAGTTTAGGCGGGATACTCACTGGGTACATATCTATTTATATACTCATACTACGCTTCTGTACTTAATTGTACATGTTTTGAGGCTGGTGCATCTGGTTATCCGACCAGAGCTTGATATATATATTCTGGACCTGACTCCATGGTGAGCTGCCTCCCTTGGTGATCCTTAGCTGGGCTATGGAGTTAACTTTTGTTTATTTATGTCTACATCCTTTTTGACAGTAGTACAACCTGCATCATCTTTTGTATATTCTACTAGATTGCCTATTGACTTGTGACACTAGTTCCTGGCATGCACAGAGTAGACTCTTATTTTGGGACTGTATATATTGGATCACTATCATTTCGGCTGTATTTATTTAAATTGGTTAATGTTTTCGCTTTTAATTAAATGATCAAAGTTAAAAAGTTGGTAAGTGTGGGGTTGGTATGTCAAATAAGGGTAACCTCACTAGTAAACAATTTTTGGCTTGCCTGACTCCGGTGTGGGGCGCCATCACGACCTGTGTCTGATTTTTGGCTATTTCCAGTTAGCAGTGGAAAATAGGCTATAGGGGTCGGAATGGAGTTCCGGAAGTTGGAGCAGATTCGTAGTGTGATTCTGGATATGTGTGAAAATTTTTCAGCTCATTCAGATGTGTTTTGGATAGTTTAGGCATCTTTGACGAAATTTTGAAATTTCTAAGTTCATAGGCTTGAATCCGATGTGATCTTGGTGTTTTGGTGTTGTTTTGGGTGTTTCGAAGTCTCGACTAAGTTCGAATGAGGTTGTGGGACTTGTTGGTAATTTTTTTTGGGGTCCTGAGGGGCTCAGGGTGATTTCAGATAGCTATCGGGGGATTTAGAGTTGGAAATTTTGCAGCTGAAGCTGCTGGTGCTGGTGTCACCGCACCTGTGGATAGGGGACCGCAGGTGTGAGCCCCCAGAAGCGGACACAAGACCATAGATACGTATTTTGGTGGACAGGAGGAAGACTGCAGATGCGGAGCTGAGGCAGCACCTGCGGAGTCGCAGGTGCGGAAATTGGATTGTAGGTGCGTAAATGAGAATCTAAGTGATTTTTCGCAGGTGCACACCTGGGTCTGCAGGTGCGAGAATTTGGCCGCACGTGCGGAAATCCCTGGGCAGATCATATAAATAGGACCATTAGCGGATTTTGGTCATGCATCCATAATTTTTGCACGGGTTTGAAGCTTTTTCAAGGGTTCTGAATAGGAAAATCGAAGGTTCTTCGTGCAGGTAAGACTTTGGGACTTAAAAACTAGTTTATTTGTGATTTATGGACTGATTAGTGGTGAAATGTATGGAAAATTAGTACAAAAACTGGGAGATTAGGGCTTGTAATTGGAGACCTTTAATTGGGGATTTGAGGGGCCATTTGAGGTTCGATTTTGAGATTCTTGGTATGTATAGACTCGTGGGAGGATGAGGATTCTTTTGATGTTATTTTTATCGACTTCCGAGATCTGGGCCCGGGGTCGGGTTTGGCCAATTTCGGGATTTTTGGTATATATGGGTTATTTTCGAGTGGGCTTTGTTCCCTTCGAGTATTTTTATGATATGAATATGTTTTTGAATAGATTTGGGGCATGTTGAGGCTGAGTCGAGGGGAAAAGGCGTCGCAGAGTATATTTTCATCCGATTTGAGGAAAGTAATGACTGTAAATCTTGTCCTGAGGGTATGAAACCCCGGACTTTGTATTTTCTCACTATTTTTGGAGTGGCGCACATACTGGATGACGAGTGTGGCATGTACTGATTGGGGATTTGGACTTGGTCCTTCTCATGGAACCTATTGAGTTGCGTATTTACTTTTAAATCCTATGTTAAATCGTGTTTTCAGACTATTATTACATTTGGGTTGTAAGCCATGTTTGGGGCCTTGTGCAGGCCTGTTTAGACCCCTTTGGGGGATTTTTACTACTATTTCCTCACTATGTTGATTTAATATTTATACTCGGTGATGCTATGTTTTACTGATTTTTGAAACTCGTTCTTATTTACTCCATTTGATGCATAGAAAAAGAAGTTTTGGCTGAGCACCCTGTTTTACCGATAGCCCGAGTGGCTTGAGAGATTTCTGACTGAGTGAGGCACAGGGCCTATGTTGTGAGGAATATATATGGATTGGGCTGCAGCAATATATATATATATATATATATATATATATTGCTGCAGCCCAATCCATATATATTCCTCACAACATAGGCCCTGTGCCTCACTCAGTCAGAAATCTCTCAAGCCACTCGGGCTATCGGTAAAACAGGGTGCTCAGCNCGGGTTTCACGCCGCAAGGATATAGCGCTTGGGCTGTAGGAGCCCCTCCGGAGTCTGTACACACCCCCTATTAGCGCAGGTACCTATTCAGTGCGAGTGCCGAGTGTCGAGATCCGAGTGATTGGGAGGCATGAGTGTCTGTGAGGTATGCCCAAGGGGCTGATTATGAGTGACTATGAGGTATACCCGAGGGGATGATTATGAGTGACTGTGAGGTATGACCGAGGGGTTGATTCTGAGAGATGTTACGCTCGGAGGGGCAGTTTTTGATACATGTTTTGCCGAGAGGCTACTTATAATTCATTTCATTTTTACACTAAACTTCTTGGACATTTTTCTGAAATTGTTGTAAATTACATTTTTCAAAGGAGTTTTACTGAAATTGGCTTTTTAAGCGTGATGATTTCACTTATTGTGAAATGATGATTTGACTTTATGTGTTTCCTTACAACTCAGACCTGATTAATTTCATTATTACTGAGTTGGCGTACTCACATTACTCTCTTCACCTTGTGTGCAGATTTAGGTGTTAGGGCAGAGTGAGTTGTGTATCTGTTCCAGGGACTTCTCGGAGATTTTTGTGAGGTAGTTGCACGCGTCCGCATCCCTGCTCTCTCCTTCTTACTATTATAGAGTTATTTTCCAGAGTTGTATTTTTTCTATAGATGCTCATGACCAGTGACTCCGGGATCTCGGGGTTGTATTTAATATTCAATGTAGCTTTATCTGTTTTAAAATGATTAAACGAAACCTTTATGGGTTATCAGTTTAGTAATGATATAAATGAAAGATTATTTGCGGTTTGAGTTTTGATTTGGATGGCCTAGTTCCACGATAGGCTCCATCACAACTGGTTTAGATTTGGGGTCGTGACAAGTTGGTATCAAGGCACTAGGTTACATAGGACTCATCGATCATGAGCAGGTTTAGTAGAGTCTTGCGGATCGGTACAGAGACGTCTGTACTTATCTTCGAGAGGCTACAAAACCCTAAGGAAAATATCACATTCTTGAATTATTTTCGTGCGAATCCATTTTATTCATCCAAAAGCGTAACTCTTGAATTCCTTCCATGTATTCGAATGCTCACGTGAGCCTCATTGTTATTGTATTCATTGATGGCATCCTGGGGTATACACATAGCCAGGGGTAGCATACTCTGTATTTGAGAATGAAATTATAAGGATTCAGGGAGGAGAAGCTCTATGCAAAGTTCTCCAAGTGTGAATTTTCGGCTCAGTTCAGTAGCATTTTTGGGGCACATGGTGTCCAGTGAGGGTATTCAGGTGGTCAGACGAGTGTGGAGAGAGCTTCTAGAAACTCAAAATTTCTTTTGACCACCGCGCCAGTGTTAGTTCTGTTATCAGTTGCAAGTGATTATACCGCGTATTGTGATGCCTCGAGGGTAGGCGTTGGTTGTGTTTAGACGCAGAAGGATAAAGTGATTGCGTGATAGCTACGAGTTTCATAAGGGTATAAAGAGAGATCAGTTTGAGGCTAAGCAGGCGAGGCTATTTTCCGCGAGGTTTCTTGAGGTTGTTTGATCCATATGTTGTTTTGTAGAAAGTTCAATTTTACCAGTAATTTATATATGCTGCAATTTGAGTTTAGATCACTTGTGGGAGTTGGCACGGCTATTGCAATGGTGAATATGAGGTTGTAGATGATTTGGGGTGTTAAATGGTTTGAGTTATATATGATCTTATGAAGTATTTAGTTGAATCTCATTGTGGTATGGCGGGGTGTTAGTGTATGGTCATTATGAGATACTGGTTGTTTTGACCTATGGCTTTAAGCCAAGTGGGAGAGTCTGCTAGTGATAAGTTGGTTGCACGATTATGTGATGTGTTGGGTTCGGTTCGAGGTATACTGATGAATCAGTTGTGGCTTACAGGGGTTGAGATCGGGGATGACTC
Organism: Nicotiana paniculata; assembly: GCA_005239505.1. Lineage (NCBI taxonomy): Eukaryota > Viridiplantae > Streptophyta > Magnoliopsida > Solanales > Solanaceae > Nicotiana > Nicotiana paniculata. The sequence continues at coordinate 8,839 of ML329106.1, forward strand.
GAGTAATGGAAATTATGGATACAGGTTGTAACGTACTCTATGGGTAATTGGATTTTATTTATTGAATGATTGAGTTATAATTGTAAAATGGTGTAGTGTGTGCAATGTAGGAATTTTCTTGCTGCTTCGAGTATGTGTGGAGTACATCCTGGGGTGTTGAAGTGCTAATGGAGCACAGGTCGTGTAACAACCCGGCCGGTCATTCTGTGAGATTAGCCCCGTTTTCCCTGTTTCTGCTTTATCACATGTTGATTATCCTATTTATGTTGTGTTGGGTCAGTTGGTTCGGGTTCGGAGTGGTCATGGTGAGAACTGAGACACTTAAGTCTCTTAAATTCGCTTAATAGTTGAAAAAGTCAATTGAGAGTTGACCTATTAGTACACGACCTCAGAATGTAGATTTTATGGCTCGAATAGCTTCCTTAGGTGATTTGGGACTTAGGAGTGTGTTCGGAATGAAGTTTTGATATCAAATGTAGAATTAGGCTTGAATTGGCAAAAATTAGTTTTTGGCGATTTCTAATCAGCAGTGAAAAATAGGCTATCAAGGTCGGAACGGAATTCCGGAAGTTGGAGCAGGTTCAAAATGTCATTTTGGATATGTGTGCAAATTTTCAGGTCAATCAGATGTGTTTTGGTTGGTTTCGGCATCTTTGGAGAAAATTAGAAGTTTCAAAGTTCATAGGTTTGAATTTGATGTAATTTTGTCTTTTCGTGTTGTTTTTGGTGTTTCGAAGGATCTAATAAGTATGAATGATGTTATGGGGTGTGTTTGTAGGAGTGAGGTCCCGATGACCTCGGGTGTATTTCGGATGCTCAAACGGGCACTTTCTGGCCTTAAGAAGTCTGTTATTTTCTGGTGTTTTAGCAGCAGTGATTCCTTCACTGCGATTGCGTGGATTCATCCGCGATCACATAAAGTAAAAGAGTGGGGCAGGCATTTTGATCTATACGATCCTGTGGTTAGGATTGCGATCGCATAGGTTGAGCAGGTGAAGCAGTGCGATCGCGTGGTCTGTGGTGTGATCGCATAAAGGTTCTGAGGCGCGTGTGAGGGATGGTCTTTTGTTCTATGAGATCACATGTGTTGGTGCGCGGTCGCGTAGAGTACTCTGGGGTGTGCATCGCGATCGTGTGGCCAAATTCGCGATCACTCTGAAGGGATTTTAAGTGCTGGGAAGAATTTGTCCATTTTCCTCCATTGACAAGCATGTTGAGAGCTATTTGAGAGGGTTTGAAGAAGAAATCAAAGGGGCTCACTTGGAGGTAATGTTTCCAACTTCATAACTCATTTCTATATCGTTTTCTAAGCAATAAACCGGAAAATTGTTGAAATTTAACCCAAATTTGGGGAATAAAGGTGCATGGAATTTGGAATTTTCTTTTGAGGATTTGAGTTGGCAATTGTGGCCCAATTTTAGCATTCGTGGTATGTATAGAATCGTGGGAGGACGAGTATTCTAGTGAGGTAAATTTTATCGAATTCCGAGACGTGGGCCCTGGGCTCGGGTTTGGCCGAATATCGAGAATTTTGTATAAATTGATATCTTTCGATTGGGTTGTGTTCCTTTAGCGTATATTGATGATGTTAATCTAGTTTTGGTTAGATTCAGAGAATAGGGAGCCAATTTTAGGGGAAAGGGCATCGCAGATTTGTATTGTAGCCCGCTAGAGGTAAGTAATGATTATAAATCTTGTCCTGACGATATGAAGCACCGCACCTCATATTTCTCACTGTTTTTAGAATGGCGCACATGTCGGATGGTGAGTATGTGGCGCGCACTGATTTTTGGATTCGACTTGGTCCTCTCCGCGACAACTATTGAATTGTGTATTTTACTCTAAATCATATGTTAAATTGTGTTCTAAAGACTATTACTATATTTGGGCTATAAGCAATGTTTGGGGCCTCGTGCCGACTTGTTTAGACCCCTTGGGGGATTTTTACTGCTATCTCCTCACTGTTGATTTATAATTTACACTCAGTCATATTGCGCTTAATTGTTTTTGAAACTCATCTTGATTTACACTATTTTGGGATTTAAAAATGATGTTTTGGGTCGAGTACCCCGTTTTATTGATACGCCCGAGGGTCTTTGAGAGGTTCTGATTGAGTGAGGACGAGGGCCTGATTGTAAGGATATGATACGCCATAAGGTGGCTTGATATTAGCGCTTGGACTGAAGGAGCCCCTCCGGAGTCTATACACACCCTTAGTGAGCGCAGGTACCTACTATGTACGAGTGTTGAGTGCCGAGTGCCGAGTGCCGAGTGATGCATGATTGTGAGGCATGAGTGACAGTGAGGTTGCCCGAGGGGCTGATACTGAGTGGTTGTTAGGTGCTGAGGGATGCTCTACCCGAGGGGCGATTTATGATTCATGTTTTTGCCCGAGGGGCTACTTATGATTTATTTCATTTTACACTAAATCCTTCGGTTATTTTTATTTCTGAAATTGTTGGAAAACACATTTTTCAAAGGATTTTTCTGCAGTTGGTTTTAAGGCATGATGATTTCATATATCTATGTATATACTGTTGGAAAGAAACGTTGTGCATATTGTGAACTGATGATATTAATTTTTATGTGTTTCCTGCCGCTTAGACTCGATTTATTTTCATTACTATTGAGTTGGTGTACTCACATTACTCCCTGCACCCCAGTGTGCAGATACATGTGCTGATACTGAGCATTATCCATCTATTCCGTGCAGAGCCGGAGTTCGGGATATAGAGGTAGTTGTTCAGCGTCCGCAACATCTCTTTTTTCCCTTCCTTTGTTGTATCTAGCTATTCATTCGGATATTTTGTATTATATTTGTACACTTGTTTGTATATTTTTACTTAGATGCTCATGACATGTTGACTCCGGATTTTGGGGATGGTTTAGACTATTTAGCTATTTATTTTTGCCTAGTGAATTCAGAAATTCTGTGTAACTTATGAAATGTTGAAAATGGTTGGGATTGTAGAAAGAAACTGTAATTCTGTGATTGTTGGCTAGCCTAGTTCCATGATGGGCGCCATCACGGCCGATTCAGGATTTGGGGTCGTGACAAGTTGGTATCAGAGACTAAGTTACATAGGACTCAACGGTCATGAGCAGGTTTAGTAGAGTCTTGCGGATCCGTACGGAGACGTTTGTACTTATCTTCGAGAGGCTACAGAAACCTTAGGAACAATCTCATTTTCTTGAATTCTTTCGTGCCATTTTGTTGATTCTGGAAATCTACACTTATGTTGTTTCCTGCTCTCACATATGGTGAGGACTCGCTTTACCGATCAGGTTGATCGGCCACCAGCTAGACCAGTGAGAGGTTGAGGTAGTGGTAGAGGTAGGGGCTAGCCTGTGCAGCAGCCAGGGCAGTGCCAATTGATCCCCGTACTGTTCCCGGTCAGATTCCCACCACATATACTCCAGCGGGAAAGGCTCAGGCACAGGCAGTGCGTATTGTTATTCCAAGTCTTCAAGAGACCTTGGCCCAGATCTTGATCGTGTGTACCACCCTTGCTCAGATAGTTGCCGCTACTTCTCACGTCGGGAGAGGCAGTTAGACTCCAGTTGCCCGGACAACTGAGGAGGGTACTCAGGGCCATTAGACACCGGGGGTGGTTCCAGCCCAGCCGGTTTCTCCAGTTCGTGACTTCGTGGTTCCGGCTACGCCAGAGGATGAGCAGTGTAGGCTACAGAGGTTGAGTAGACTACAGCCTCCGACATTCAGTGTTGCTAAGGGGGAGGATGCGCAGGGTCTTTTGGATAAGTGTTAGAGGATGCTGCGTACTGCTGGGATTTTGGAGACCATTGGGGTCTCATTTGCTACATATCAGTTTTCTGGTGCTGCTTTTACTTGGTGGGAGACTTTTGAGAGGCGTAGGCATGTTGGTTCAGCACCCCTCACATGGCAGCTATTCTCCACTATCTTCTCGGAGAAGTATGTACCCCAGTCACACAGAGAGGAGCATCGCATGATTTTTGAGAATCAACATTGGGGGAGCTATCAGTGACGCAATATGAGATGCGGTTTTCGTAGTTGGCTCGTCATGCTACCGAGTTGGTCCCTACTGATAGGGAGAGGGTTAGGATGATTGTGGATGGTCTCACTTATTAGCTCCGCCTATTTATGACCCAGGAGAGAGTATCAGATGTTACATTCGAGCAGGTTGTTGGCATTGCTCGAGATATTGAGTCGGTTCGCCGCCAGGAGCGGGAGGAGAGGGAGGCCAATAGGCCTTGTGGATCAGGCAGTTCTAGTGGTGCTCCTTCCAGGGGCAGTTTCAGCATGGTAGAGGTTGTTCATTCAGGCCTCCTCAGTCAGTCCACCCAACTTATAGTGGTGTATCTTCGGGGCATGATCCCCGTGGTTCTTAGCCAGGCCGTACTTCATTCGGTGCCCTACCAGCTCAGATTGCAGCTCGAGCACCACCAGTTCAAAGTTCTTCTATGAATGAGTCTTCTAGTCGCCATTCTGGTTCTAGGGATTTCTATCAGTCCCCACTTCCAGTTCTAGGGAGTTGTTTTGAGTGTGGAGAGTTTTGGCACATGTGGAGGTAAGTTCCCCGTCGTCTCGGTGGTTCTTCTCATCCTAGGGGCCAGCCCTCGACATCAGCTCCAATTACTTTACCACCCGCCCAGGCAGCTAGGGGTGGTAGTCAGTCAACTAGAGGTCGCCCTAGAGGGGGAGGTCAAGCAGGTTAAGGTAAAGCTCGTATGTATGTATTTCCAGCCAGGCTAGATGCTATGGCCTCCGATGCAGTGATCGCAGGTATTGTCTCAGTTTGTTGCCGAGATGCTTTGGCTTTATTTGACCCTAGTTCTACATATTCCTATGTTTCTTCATATTTTGCCCATTTTCTGGATATGCCCTGTGAGTCTTTAGTTACCTCTTGTTCGTGTGTCGACTCCGGTGGGCGATACTGTTGTTGTGGACCGTGTGCATCAGTCGTATGTGTTATCTTTTGGGGGTCTGGAGACCCGAGTGGACCTACTGTTACTCAGCATGGTCGATTTTGATGTAATACTGGGCATGTATTGGTTATCTCCGTGTCATGTTGTTCTTGATTGTCACGCTAAGACCATGACCTTAGCTACGCCGGGATGTTCGAGTGTTGAGTGGAGAGGTTCTTCTGAGTATATGCCTAGCAGGGTGATTTCATGCCTGAAGGCTCAGTGCATGGTTGAGAAGGGGTGTTTATCTTATCTTGCTTTTGTGAGGGATGTTAGTGGTGAGACTCCCGCTATTGATTTTGTTCCTATGGTCTGTGACTTTTCGGACGTGTTTCCTGTAGACCTGTCGGGCATGCCGCCTGATAGGGACATTGATTTTGGTATTGACCTGGTGCCAGACACCCAGCCTATTTCTATTCTACCTTATCGTATGGAACCACCGGAGCTAAAGGAATTAAAGGAGAAACTTCAGGAACTCATAGAAAAGGGATTCATTCGGCCTAGTGTGTCACCTTGGGGTGCACCTGTGTTGTTCGTAAAGAAGAAGGATGGTTCTATGTGTATGTGTATTGATTATCGGCAACTGAACAGAGTTACAGTGAAGAATTGGTATCCCTTGCCTCGTAGATGACTTGTTTGATCAGTTGTAGGGTTCTAGGGTATTTTCCAAGATTGACTTGCGTTCCGTCTATCGTCAGTTGAAGATTAAGGGGCCAGGCATTACAAAGACTACTTTCAGGACTAGATATGGTCATTATGATTTCCTGGTTATGTCATTTGGGCTAACCAATGCGCCAGCAGCCTTTATGCACTTGATGCATAGTGTATTTCGGCCTTATATGGATTCTTTCGTCATCGTGTTCATTTACGATATCTTGGTTTATTACCGGTCTCGGAAGGATCATGAGTAGCATTTGAGAGTTGTGCTTCAGACCTTGAGAGAGAAGAGATTGTGTGAGTTATGGATTGATTCAATAGCATTCTTAGGGCACGTGGTGTCCAGTCAGGGTAGTTGATCCGAAGAAAGTAGAGGCAGTGTAGAGTTGGTCTAGACCGTCATTAGCTACATATATTCGTAGTTTCCATGGTATGGCAGGGTACTATCGTCGTTTGGATTTTCATCTATTGCAGCACCTATGACCAAACTGACCCAGAAAGGTGCTCAGTTCAGATTGACTGCGGAGTGTGAGGAGAGCTTTCAGAAGCTCAAGTCAGCTTTGACTACAACTCTGGTATTGATTTTGCCTACAGGTTCAGGTTCTTATACTATTTACTGTGATGCCTCGAGAGTTGTCCTTGGAGCGGTATTGATGCAGGATGGTAGGGTGATTGCCTACACGTCTAGACAGTTGAAGGTGCACGAGAAGAATTATCCATTGCACGATCTTGAGCTAGCAGCTATTGTTCACGCCTTAAAGATTTGGCGTCATTATTTGTATGGAGTGCATTGTGAGATTTTCACTGGTCACCGTAGTTTGCAGCATCTACTTAAGTAGAAGGATCTGAATTTGCATCAGAGGAGGTAGTTGGAGCTTCTCAAGGATTATTACCTCACTATTTTATCTCATCCGCGGAAGGCCAATGTAGTGGTCGATGCCCTGAGTCGCAGAGCGGAGAGTTTGGGGAGTCTAGCCTACCTTCCAGTAGCAGAGCGGCCTTTAGCACTTGATGTTCAGGCTTTGGCGGGTCAGTTGGTGAGATTGAATCTATCAGCGCCTCCGGGGGTATTGGCTTGTGTAGGTCTTCTCTTTATGATCAGATTAGAGCACGCCAGTATGATGATCCACATTTGCTTATTCTTCAGGACATCGTCCATCGTGGTGATGCCAGAGATGTTGTTATTGTTGATAATGGGGTCATGAGGATGCAGGTCCGGATTTGCGTGCCCAATGTAGATGGGCTTCGAGATTTGATTCTGGCTGAGGCCCATAATTCGTAGTATTCCATCCACCCGGGTGCTGCGAAGATGTATCAGGATCTGCGAAATCATTATTGGTGGAGGCGGATGAAGAAAGATATTTTTGATTTTGTGGCTCGGTGTCTCAACTGTCGGCAGGTGAAGCATGAGCACTAGAGTTGAGGTAGATTGCTTCAGAGATTTTATATTCCGGAGTGGAAATGGGAGTGGATCACCATGGACTTCGTAGTTGGACTCCCACAGACTTCGAGGAGGTTTGATGCTATGGGTTATTGTGGATCGGCTAGCTAACTCCGTGCACTTCATTCCTGTTGGTACTGCTTATTCTTCGGAGCAGTTAGTTGAGGTTTATATCAGGGAGATTTTCCGATTGCATAGGGTTCTAGTTTCTATCGCGCCCCCTTTTTCCTTCGTCTTGCGGTGGAAGTCAGGGTTTCAACATTCATTGGGACAACTCATTTCCTTTTGGGAAAGGGATACAAGCAGTTAAAGAGTCACCACCTAACGGATTAAGGTGCGTTAGGGAACCTATTGCAAGTAACTCATAAAAACGGTTTGTGTTACCAGAGATTGGGTAAGGGCTTGAAATTACCCCGAGGGGATGGTGTTAGGAACCCCTCGAGGTCCACAATGGTGGGTTCTGACCAAACTTAGTTGGTGAATTAGTCATTTAACAGATAAGCAGTCTAAGCACACATATATAAATAAGATAAAGGAAATTTAATAGGTAAGCAGCCTAAGCACACATATGTATAAAGATAGGGAAGTCCTAAGTTATTAACTTATAGGATCACATCTGTACAATGCCTGGTAATCCTTCCTTAACTGGAGGGGTTACAAGTGTAATTAGCGCGCATGTCATCATATCCTTTTACTACCCGATTACCCTCCCCTTAGCAGTTTTAATTAAACGAACTCTAAGTGTGCATTACCCGTCCCTTCCTTGTGGTCCCGAAGGTGTTTAGGATTTTTACTTTTAGGCAATTCTAAACTCTCCTAAAGTGTTTCAAAAGGAAAATCTAAGCGACAACAAAGAACAAACAATACTGTCAAGTAAGACAACAATTAAGTGCTCATGTTTACCTCCACAAATAAACAGGTAATTAGCACGCCTCAAATAGCAAGATTTCAGATGTTTCAGAAAAGGTCCTAGAACATGATATCTAGGTGTTGATTATCACGAAACCTATTTCATACATATTTATCCTATAACATGGTGTCTAGGTGTTGAATTGCTTTTAAACATTCTTATAGACAAGACGGTTATTGATTTAGGCGATGTAGACATGATTTAAACCATGACCACTCCGAACCCGAACCAACCGACCCAACAAAACATAAATAGGCTAAGCAACATGTGATAAATAAAAAACAGGGGAAACATGGTTAATCTCACAGAACGACCGGTCGGGTCGTTACATATTCCCCCTCTTAAACAAACATTCATCCTCGAACGGGTCTAGAAACATACCTGGAGCCTCGAATAAGTGAGGATATTTGCTCCGCATCTCCCATTCGATCTCCCAGGTGGCATCCTCCACCGGCTGCCCTCTCCACTGAACATTCACTAAAGCTATATCCTTAGACCTTAGCTTTCTGACCCGACGACCCAAAATAGCCACTGGCTCTACCTCATATGACATATCACAGTTTAACCGTGCTGATGTCCAAAACATGAGGCGGGTCACCAACATACTTCTGGAGCATCCAAACATGGAACACCGGATGAATACCCGACAAGCTGGGAGGCAAGGCAAGTATATAAGTCACCACCCCAATCCTCTGAAGCACCTCAAATGTCCCGATTAACCTTATCCCCAACCATGAAAGACACATCCCGGACCTTCCGGTCCGTATAGATCTTCTGCCTAGACTGCACCGTGCGAAGCCTCTCCTGAATCAACTTCGCCTTACCCAACGCATCCTGAACCAGGTCTGTGCCCAATAGTCTAGCCTCGCCCGACTAAAACCAACCAACCAGAGATCTGCACCTCCTACCATATGAAGCCTCACACGGAGCCATCTGGATACTCGACTGATAACTATTATTATATACAAACTTCACGAGTGGTAGAAACTGGTCCCATGAACCCTTAAAATCAATGACACAGACACACAACATATCCTCCAAAATTTGAATAGTACGCTCCGACTGCCCGTCGGTCTGAGGATGAAACATTGTGCTCAACTCGACCTGAGTACCCAACTCTCTTTGTACAGCTCTCCAAAACATGATTGGGGATTTGGACTTGGTCCTTCTCGTGGCAACTATTTATATGTGTATTTACTTTTAAATCATATGTTAAATCATGTTTTCAGACTATTGTTATATTTTGGTTGTAAGCCATGTTTGGTGTCTTGTGCCGACCTGTTTAGACCCCTTGGGGGCTTTTTACTACTATTTCCTCACTATGTTGATTTAATATTTGTACTCAATGATGCTACGTTTTACTTATTTTTTAAACTCATTCTTATTTACTTCATTTGATGCATAAAAAATGATGTTTGGGGCTGAGCACCCTGTTTTACCGATAGCCCGAGTGGCTTGAGAGGTTTCTGACTGAGTGAGGCCGAGGGCCTGTGTTGTGAGGATTATATATGGATCGGGCTGCATGCTGCAACAATATATATATATATATATATATATATATATATATATATATATATGGATCCGGTTGCACACCGCAACGGTATAGTGCTTGAGCTGTAGGAGCCCCTTCGGAGTATGTACACACCCAGTGAGAGTAGGTACCTACTGAGTGCGAGTGCCGAGTGACGAGTGATTGGGATGCATGAGTGACTGTGAGGTATGATCGAGGTGATGATTTTGAGTGACTGTGAGATATTCCCGAGGGGATGATTATGAGTGACCCTGAGGTATGCCCGAAGGGCTGATTATGAGTGACTGTGAGGTATGCCAGAGGGGGACGCCTCGAGGGGCAATTTCTGATACATGTTTTGCCGAGAGGCTACTTATGATTCATTTCATTTTTACACTAAACTTCTAGGACATTTTTCTAAAATTATTCGAAATTACACTTTTCGAAGGAGTTTTACTGAAATTGGCTTTTTTAAGCTTGATGATCTCGCTTATTGTGAAATGATGATTTGATTTATGCGTGTTTCCTTACTACTTGGACCTAATTTATTTTCATTACTACTGAGGTGGTGTACTCACATTACTCCATGCACCTTGTGTACATATCCAGGTGCTAGGGCAGACTGAGTTGTGTATCTGTTCCAGAGACTTCTCGGAGATTTTTGCGAGGTAGTTGCACGCGTCCGCAACCCTGTTCTCTCCTTCTTACTATTATAGAGTTATTTTCCAGAGTTGTATATTTTCTCTAGATGCTCATGACCAGTGACTCCGGGATCTCGGTGTTGTATTTAATATTTGGTGTAGCTTTATCTGTTTTAAAATGATTAAACGAAACCTTTATGGGTTATTAGTTTAATAATGATATAAATGGAAGATTACTTACGATTTCAGTGTGGATTTGGCTGGCCTAGTTCCATGATAGGCTCCAACACGACTGGTTTAGATTTGGGGTGGTGACAATA
>MDKI01114822.1:0-16179 GCA_005239505.1 Nicotiana paniculata
GAAAAACTCCCTCTCTACCCTTTATTAATACGGGGTAGTCGGAAAAAGGAGGTGTGACACATAGATCTGCTTATCCATTCGTATGGCTTTACTGCATCTAGGTAGGTCTTATTATACCATAAATCGTACTTCGATTCATTGTTACTGAGGTCTTCTACCGAACTCCAAGTTACTTTCGTTAGTTATCCTATATGTATAAATCTAAGTCCTTTAATGCCTCCTCATTACTTGTTCATCTTAAGAATGACAGCTTAATCTCACCTCATACTTTGTGACTTTTGTCCATCCACTGTTGATTCACCTTAATGTTGATCTATCATATACCACTGATGACTTGATCTCTTATGTAACACCGTCGATAGGGCTTACATCTCATCAGGGACATCTGGAATAATTAGATTGATCCACCTAGGGGCGATACTATACTTCCATAACTGTATTTTATAGCATCCCAATATGACTTACCTTACATGGGTATTTTTAATACTGTATAATTCATGAAATCCTCTTCAAGTCATTAATCAATCGAAGGCCAAACGTCATCCTTTATCTATCACAATCACATCCTCATTCCACTCTAGATGATATTAGTCTTTAGATTCCTTTGAGTTCATTCATACTATGCTGAACTTTCTATAACTTAGAGAAACCCTTAACTCTCTTGTTTTCATGGGTTTAATCTCGAGGACTTATCCATTCTCGTCACCTTCTTACTCGCCCTTTCTCATCCTTACTTCTGTCATAAACCTTGTCGCTTTACTATACTTTATCTTGCGACCTCTACGTATCTATTTATGCTATTCACAACCTTCCTTCAACTTGTTTGCACCATAGATTCACTTATGTTATTCTAGAAAATCAAGTGATACATCGCATCGTCTCTAACTCTTTTTTTACTCTCTAATTAGACCTTTCGGTACTTAGAAACCATAGGCTGGAAGGTATGCTACTGATGACGCTGTTATCATCCCTGGATACTGAATCCCAGCGCTTCTAGTCTTTTACCTGAAGTATGGACCACTCTCATCCTTCTATACTTGAGTATTTCATACTTTGATCACCTTTACCTTACTTACTTTAAAATATCACCTTACATTCTTCTATCTTTCTTTCATAACCTCCCTCCCACATAGGTATAAATCACATCCACCATTTGAAGCTCTATTATAATACTTGGACCTCTAGTGCCTATACAATCCGGTGGGAGCTCCATACTGACTTCTTATAAAGTTGGTAGTTCTTCTAACTGGCTTTACCGTAGAGAGGTTATAGAATATAGTTGTTTTACTATCTCTCTTGCACCTGTAATATTAATCATGATTCTGCTATGTTCTCAATCATGATTCCTATAACTTCTGGGTCCAATAATCGAATTCCTGATTTACTTCGTTGATGTAACTCTTTAGTTTCATCCTTCTTCTGATCGACCTTTATGTCGGCTTAAGTTATCTCCCGATCTATGGTTCATGGTATTAGTTATTATGTTTAGCCTTTCATGGGTGCTAAGGAATATGCATGATACAATCCTTTAACAATTTAATCTTTCGTCTAAGTCCTGGGCTCAATTCTTTATTTTAACGTATAATAGAATCTTTTATGGCTATCTATGTTGCATGTATAAAACTCCGAACCCTTAAGTGAGTTCACAATGTTTCCAACTCTATTGATCGGATAATTTCTTTCGTTCTATCTTAGATTTATTTCAACGTATGCTATTACTTTTCCCGGTATTCCTGCCCCCTTGTTACGTCCATACTTAGTTTGTCTTAGTGCCCACACATGCTAGAGTTTTCGTGCAACTCATATGATTTCAAATATTACTTTTAATTTTACTTACCGTTCATTAGCCATGGTAGGTGACACTTTCCTTTGGAGTGCTTACAATGTTGTTGTGAGACTGCTGTACGATCATTCCCTCTTTAGGTCGTTGTGCTTAGGTTGAAGCCTTCTTCCTTATCTCCTCATCTATTCTTTCGTTGTAATACTTAGGGAGAACCCTTGACTCTCGTAAAGATGTGAGCTTATTACAGACCTTTTGATGTCCTTCCTTGCCTATAAAAATCCATAGTTGCTTACCTTCGTGTCCTTGTGCTTGTAGGGTTGCTTCTGAATAGATATTTTGACTGTCTTCCTAGTGGCACTTTCTTTTATCCCCGTAACACTCATACGTTACCTTTAACTACACCGAATCATATTTGAATATATCTCAAGTATTATAATGACATTACTGCGAGGATGAATTCTCCATGTTAGGGTTTACTACATTTATCTTGTATGATCTGCTGATTTGTCTGTAACTTATTGTCTAGTCATGACTAGGCTCTTCCTAAATCAACTACTAACTACTCGTCGGCCCATTCTCATATCCATATTTTGCGTAATCTCTCTTGGGTTATTTCCTTTGTCTAAATTACGTCTTGCACTGGCTCCTTATTTATCAATAACATTTCGGGCAGGAACCCGTACTTCCTTTTTCTGACGTTGTGCTTACATAATGTTCTGTAACCATAGCATATCTGTAGGATTCAAATAAGTGCAATATCATTCCTTTCTCATTTTTTATCGCACTCTTCCTTTACCATTCCATAGTTACTAGAACAACTTAAATTTGTCTTAATGCCACATCACTCCATATTCCCCTCTTTAGGGGAGTACTAAGATTTGGTGTTATGATGATCTATGCATAGATGTTTTAACTTTTCATCTCTGGCATATTTTCTCATCGTTGATGACCATTATTCGCCTTATGATAATCCTTTTGTACCAAGGATAACAAAATTCCTTACTCACGAGGGTGACACGTAATGTGACCAGTACATACAGTCCCTTAAGCTTAACTTTGCTCACATCGCTTGCTTTAGGAAAGCATTTTCCTGAATGGCCATTTTCTGAATTTCTCATGAATCTTCTTCTGTTGTCCATTCTACTATCGCCGGAACGAAATCTGAAATTTTCATGATGCCGACTATTATCAAATCATTCAGTCCCTAATTCATGTTTAGTTTATATTGTTCACCAATCCATACTGGTTTCTATTACTCTAGGGTCTAAATTTTCCTTTTGTTAATCACGTTAGAGTTGCGAACTTATTTCTCGAAATGGGCCTATACTCTCTTGTTGTCTTAAGGCCCATCACCTCCTGTCTCTTTCTTCATTTGACTATAGATTCTGTAACACTCTACTGTTGACATCCATGTATCACATCTCACTCATAATGCTTCATTATCCCTCTTCGTACTTCCCTGCTAATATTTATATTTATCAATTTATCCTGAAAACTTTAACAAGACATTCTTTCGCTTTTTACCTTCCCTTTCTCTATATACTGGCTCTTCGGGCTGCCTAATATTCTCCCTCTACTAGGGACGAGATTCATACTAAGGTAATATTTATCCCTTCAAGGTTTCCAGTTCCTATCTTTGTAGTAATCATATCTAGATGTACTATTTTAGTATGCACCATTTGGGTATCTCACAAGGAGATATATTAGCACATTTGAAATATTCTTCGGAAATGTCAACTAACGCAAACAATTCATCCACCATTTTGGCTCACTCTAACCCCAGCCGGATTTTGATATTATGTCCTTCTCTTGAACTATATTTGTTAGCTCCCAAAGAGCATAACTCATATCGGTGTGGCCAATTATACATACCTCTGTTACTATTGAAGGTAACTCAAAATGCTTATATCTCTCTTCCTGAATGGTAAATAAGGATAATATTTATTAACTGGGTACCTCGTACCCTTCTTCACCTTGCTTCTTTTACTTGCTACAACTCGTGTCTAACTTTCGATTCCGTTATGCCTTTTTATCTTAAGAGTGGATAATTATTCTTTCCGAAAAGCTCCTTATCAAGAATCGCACACCTTTTAGTACACGCATGATCTGCTGAAGACCTCTCATTTACTCATCATAAGCAAGATGCAAAATCAAGTCCCTCTAACTCAACACTTCCACGGCTATATCTCTTATCGATCGTCTTTTTGAATGTAGGCATCGTCTTATTACGAATAAAAGTTCGGGATTTGAATTCTTATAAGTGAGCTCTACCATAAACAAGACTCTACTAGACATGGCTTGTAGACTCCCTAGGACAGAACTTCTCAGATACCACTTTTGTCACGACCCAAAACGATGGGCCGCGGCGGGTACCCGGTACCTTACTCAACCGAGTACCAACATAACGTATCTTTCATATCATTTTATCATAGGTAAATGAACCAGAGTAAAGCATGAGGGAATACAAACTTATACATATAAAGTACGGGCCTATAAGACCAAAATAACCACTCGTGTACTGAACATAGGCCGACAAGGACATACAATCTTTTACGTACATAACATATGTCTACAAGCCTCTAAGAATACATAATTTTCATAAAGGTTGGGATAGAGTCCCTCCATACTAAACAATGCACGTCTAGATCATACTAACCAAACAAGCAACTCCGAAGCAAATAGAGCGCACCAACATCTTCCGCTGAGCTGATAGCCTGCTTGGAGGACTCTCGACCTAATATCGGGACCTGCGGGCATGAAACGCAGCGTCCCCAAGCAAAAGGGACATCAGTATGAATGATGTACTGAGTATGTAGGTCACATAAATAAATACATAACAGACATGGAAGAAATATAGAGTATTCAACCTGTAAGTCTGGACAACTTCGTAAATCATGAAATACTTATAGTGTCATGCATATGCGTATGAATGTCATGTCGTGCATAGGTACATGTGTTCATAACATCATCAAGTTTCTGAAGTCATCACATCATATCATCTAGGCCAATGTGGACAAATCATCAACGTATACCAGATGATTAGGTGGTGGTGCGTATATAATGCCATAACCTTTTCCCATATCCCATATACATATATATACATATATACGCGTATATAACGCCATCTAGTCATGGGTTAATGTGCATGTATAAATGAATCCAATACATGAGAAATATGTCAATAAAATCTCTCGGAACATCATAAGACCATTATACCTCTGATTATTATAAAAAAAAACTTTATCAACTTACGTATTTTCTGAGACCCATGAACAGACTGTAGAATAATAAGACATATGGGAATTCAAGAACATAGACATCTCTAATATTTCTATGAATAGAGTCATTTATGAAAGTTGCGTATTTTGCTCGTTTCATTTGTATTATTTGGTTCATGCCAAAAAGAAAGAAGGGATAGCCTTAACATACCTAAGTCGATTCTCTTGACAATCCTTCTAACACACGTCAATTTCGACAACATGTAACGGTGGATCGAAGTAGGGGAAAACCGTATGATGTTCTTGAGAAAAATTGCATTGTACTCCCTTAATATTGCAAAAATATCACATTTTGAATTGAATATTGAAGCAACTACGTTGCTAAGATGATAAGCGATTTTGGTTGAATTCTTATTATGGATTCGCTGCCTACCAAACATATGTATTTCCCCGTTTCTATTTAATGATTGTAAGGATATGTTACATTTTCTTTTGAAAAGTTCTAAGGTGTCTTTGTAATGGAAAGAGCAGGATCATTTGAAAATTGGAAAGACAAAATGAAGCAAAATGGCCAAAATTTCTAAGTGTGTTTGAAAGGATGTGTGGGCCTATTTGATGTGGTGACTAAGCCACTTTATCTTTAAAAAGTGTGACATCTTGCGAGACTCATAAGAGTCATCTAAATGATAAAGGGGGGTGCCACATTTTTTCCTCCTAGGCTTTATCCAAAACCTTAATTACCCACTAATGACTTATTTAACTTGATAATTCCCCCTTTTAACCAATAATCCACATAATTAAGAATTATCTCAAATTACTTAAAATACTACTCACTTTTAACACACTTTATATACCCTACTATCATGGTCATGTGGTATCTTTCATGGCATTAGTCCATAAATATCGGGTATTTTAGATCGGGTCGTATTTTTATCCCAAAATGTCATACTTCGACGAAATTTATTTGCTTCTATTCGCTTACCCTCTCGCCTTCACGAATTTACTTATACCTTGTTTGAAATAATATAATACTTATAATCCCGAAATAATATCATTCCCGAGCTTATGTCGATTAACTTACGACGAAACTTTAACGTACGAAAAAAATTTCGGGATGTAACATCTCATTTCCGAGTTTTTATCAATTTACTTATGGCGTACTTCCATGTACGAAAAATGGGGTGTAACAATAGAGTGTCGAACCCACGAGGACTTATGATTAACTATTAACTAAATTAGACTATCCTAATTATCTAAACAAGAATTAGCCTAGAAGTAATTGATTCTAACTGATTAAAGGAAAAAAAAAGTAATAATGAACTTTGAACATAGGAAGAGCAGATTTTTATGTTATCAATGTAATGAAAACGATCTAGGGTCATGGGCTATCTAACATTCCTATTGTATTCTTCAATTGAATTGAATAACTAATTTATCTTATTTATTAGTTGACAAGGTTAATATTGCTCATAAGAATCTATCGAGTTCTTACTCGCCTATTCAAACTAACCTAATGCATATATGTCTATGGAGTTAGAATCAACAAGATCGCAGTTATAATTCCTGTACATCAACCAAGCAAGGCAATTAGTTATATGTCTATCTTAATCGCGAATCCATTCCCCGATGCCCAGGTTCAAGAACTTGCTCTACTCTATCCTATAAGCAATCCAGAATTCCCACTTTCGAGTTCAATTCTAGATTCGTCGATAGTATTCAACTGGTGATCAAGCAATCAAATAATTAAGCGCAAGATTGAATAAATAAAATAATGTGATAAATCAAGAAAGCAAAATCAATATCCGAATAACAATAGTCATGAAAGAAACACAACCCTAGAACGTGAAATTTAGCTCCACATAGACATGGTAGCTAACCAACAAATCATACAAAGAAATATAAAAATTACAAAGAAAGATAGAGTTTGATGAATTCCGGCCTCTACAGCAGCTTTGTGCTTGTGTTTTCCTCTCAAAATAGGTTTAGGTTGGATTTTATATGAGTTGGGGGCGTCTTAGGGTCAAAATAACCGAGTCCTAGTCAAATTAGGACGTGTTTGTGTTTTGAGCGTCCAGGACACTGTAGGGCGCTGGCCCTGGCCCTCAACTTTCAAAAAGCTATTTTGTGCGCCACAGGTAGCGCCCCACGCTGCCTGTGGCTCTGAAATTCACATTTTGCCTTTTCGTCCGATTTTCGCTCCAATTCGCGCACTTTCGTCCCAAATTGCATCCAAATGATTCCAACACATAGAAATACTTAGCACAAATTATTATATTATACATCTTAAATCTTCGAGCATGAGCAAAATGTGAGGCAATATACATCAAAATATGCATACATTAAGCCAAACATCAACGTCACACACTTAAATGTTGCTCGTCCTCGAGTCAACCAACAAATAACTCTATCTTTGAGCACTCTACTCCAATGACCATGGCTGATAGAAATAATTAAACTCTAGCAAATGCAATCACATACACTTCCATTACTTATATCATTCTTTAAAAATATTCTAACAAAGAAAACATGCTCACAACAATCCTAACCTCAAAAACTGACTCAATGTCATAATGCACTCATGGCTTGAACACCCAACGTCGTAGAGAAGTTTAATAACGTTACCTATCCCTCGTGAAACCATCCCTCACAACATGAACAAGAGAGCAAGTTCAATCCACACATTCAAATCTCATCATTCAAATATAGTTAGAGGACTCACATATATTAAAGAATGTCGCTCACTTTCACAAAAGAAGTCACATGCATGCAATTGGTATCATAGGCTTGCCCTTCATGTAAATCTCTACTACTGTAAGCTTGCTCGATCTAAAATCAATTAGGACGTTTTCATGGTTGTAATGTGGGCTAAGGGACGGGCATGATTAATTATGGAATAGTGACTCACCCTCCTAAGCACCTTAACACATCATAAAATTATTTTAAGCGTACTTTCTTCAACACCACTTCAATTTCACAAACAATGTCACCCCCAACAACGTTCCCTTCTTCTTTAAGAACTACTTCATTTCATACCCACTAGCAAGAACAAGACAACAATTTATTCATCTCTATTTTTCCTTCTTCTTTTTTTTCCAGATTTTTCTCTCTTTAATCCAACTATTTTTTTTTTCAATTTACGCTAGTGGTGTATTATTTTACAAAACAAGTGCACCTTTCTTCCTTTCATTGATTCCACTAAAAATCCACCCCACTCTTAGTCCCTTCTTAAGTCTTTTAGCGCTTATTTCACAATTAAAGTGCTTTAAGAGGTAAAAGGATCAACACATATCAATTAAGAACAAAAAGGGTATAGGCTTGTAATGTGGGTGCCAAATAAAAGTCTATAAGCTCAAAAGGTTTAACTAGGGATAGATTTTATTTGTGATAATAAATAAAGATCAAAAATATCAAAGAAAGCCTAAAATCATTTCTCAAACCGAGCATCACCTAAAATTTCGCTTCAACTCACATATCGGGCAAGTTCTAGACACAAGCACAATAACATGGACTATACAAAAACCTCAACACACATGGCACATGATTCACTAAGAACGGTACCATTCTGACTCTCAAAAAATGCAAGTATTCACAGAGCCACGAGATATTAAGCATTAAGCACAAAGTGAACACAAGTCAAGAAAATAAGACATAGGCGTCACAAAACATGCTATCCAACTAAACAAGGCATCATGATCAATTTTAAAACTAAGGGAAGATACTACACAATCCAAAGCCTAAATATGCTACTATCAAACAAGTCAAAGACGCCTAAGTTCATCATTCTTCCTCCGTTTATTCCCTAAATTTCTAATCCACTCTAAAAGAAAAAAATTACTACTCAGTTCAAAATACATCCCATGGAAAAGAACTGAGGCACAAAGAAAAATCACGGGGGATTACTACCTAAAGAAAACTAAAGGACATATTTTTGTATTTTCTGTTTTTCATTTTTTTTTTTTAGACTTTAATCCCTCAAGAAAATTGTCTAGGAAATCCATCGTTGGGAAAAGTCCAATTTTTTTGTTTTTTTTTTTCCAATTTTCATTTTTTCAAATATTATTTTTTCTTTACATAAAATTGTTACACTAAGAAAGAATACTACAACTAACCTAGGATAGCACGGAAAATCGTCCAAACAATCTCTTCACCCCACACTTAAAAGAGTGCAATCTCCCCAATGCACAAATATCGCAAAAATAACAAGGGTGAACAAGAAACACCCTGAAAGACCAAAGGCCGAAGAAATAGCGGCTCACAAGGTACTCAGACTTCCTCCATGCATGATCTTTTGTGTGGGCACCCCACACTTAGTTCTCACCATCTAGCACACTTCTGCACACTTCCAATTGATTTGTTTCATGTGCTCAATATCCTACAAAATAAAACAACACTACAAAAATAACACAATAATAATAAAAATAAAAGAAAGCAGTAAAGTTGGGTTGCCTCCCAACAAGCGCCTAATTTAGCATCGTGGCACAACGTGAACCACTTTTTTCCTCCAACTCGAACTTATGAATTGCGCTCCTAATTTGGCTTCAAATTTTCTATTATGCTCTCGAGGCGGTGAGACAAATTTAATTGCGCCAAGCAACCAATATCGCGTTTTACACTTCTTGGCCTTTGTATGAGGTATGTAATTTTGTCCCTATGGAACTACAAACGAATTCAAGAATGTAAGCACCCCATTCCTCATCCATTGGCTCCTCCAAAGGCTCAGATGACTCGATTTCCATGTGATCATCCAAACACAATGTTGAAAAATGTATGGAATGAGGACCAATACGCTCTAACTCTAGAATTGTATTACTCTTTACATCCTCATATGTACACACACTAGAGTCTTCACATATAATATTATCTACTTCCTCACATGCCTCTAGAGTGCTTTCCTCAACATGGACATCATCAATACAAGCATGGTCAAATGATTTACTCTTCACTTTTAGCTCCTCAATTTGGCATATAAGCTCTTTTTCAGCTTCACACAACTCAGAACTATTTTGTTGGGTGTTAGATGCATCAACCTTTGAAATCAATTTAGCTCCCAAGTCGTGAATATCCGTGCCAAATTTTTCAATATGTTGTCCCAGTTCAGCTCTTCCTTCTATAAAGTGTCTCATTCCATCAGTAATTTCCTCACATTGAGCCTCATATATTTTTAATTTTTCTGCTTGTTCCACTAGCCATGTTTGGCTCAAAATCTTGACTTTTTCAAATTTTTCCTTTTCTTGTAACTCGCTCTCTTCATTCAATTCTTCCATATTAGCCTTCATTCTTGTGATTGATGCCCTCATTCTTTTCTGTCACGAATCGAATTCCCACCATCAGGCCCGTGATGGCGCCTAACGCTGCACTTGCTAGGCAAGCCAACATTAGATATCTACAACATTTAAAACTATACGAGGATCCACTACCATTCAACACATGATACCAAAATAAGAAGAAAAAATTTGGGAAATAATACTGCACAATAATATTGATGTCTAACTACCCGTGATCTGGAGTCACAACTCACGGACTACTAAGAATTTACTACAAGTATTTGGCTGAAAGGAAAATGTATAACTGTTTGTGAAATAAATTAATAGTAAATGAATATAAAGGAAGGGACTCTAGGAATTTGCGGATGTCGGCAGATCTACCTGGGGCCTCCTGTGCAGAAATCAGCTATGTAACAACTCGATCGGTCGTTTTGAGCCCTAGCGCGTCGTTTAGTGGTTTGAAGTCATGAAAAGCTCCATTTCAGGTATTATAACTTGTAGGTATGGTTGGAATTGAATTTCGGGAAATTTAGAGTTGATTTGGAAAGAGAATTCTCATTTCAGAAGTCGTAAGTTGGAAGAATCAACTAAGATTGGAATTTTGAGTAAACGACCTCCGAATCGAGATTTGAAGGTTCCAGCAAATTCGTATGAGGATTTCGGACTTGGGCGTATGTTCGGATCGGGTTTTGGATAACCTGGGAGCGTTTCGGCGTATATTATGGAAGTTAGCATTTTAAAAGAATTTCATAGATTTGGGCTTGAAGTGCATTTCAGTGTTGTTGATGTCAGTTTGGGATTCCGAGTCTGGGAATGGCTTCGTATGGTGATTCTGGAGTTGGGGGCGTAATCAGAAGTAAATTCAGATGCTCGGAGGTCATTTTGAAGTCATTCGGCTAAAGATAGAAATTTGAAGGTTCTTGAGAAATCCGACCGGAGGTGGAAGATTTGATATCAAGGTTAGAATGCGATTCCGAAAGTTGGAGCAGTTCCATAATGTCGAATATGACTTGTGTGCAAAATTTGGGGTCAATCGGACGTGATTTGATAGGCTTCGGCATCGGATGTGGAAGTTTGGAATTTCAAAGTTCATAAAGTTGGGATTTGGGTTTGATTCATGGTTTAGATGTTATTTGATGTGATTTGAGGCCTCGAACAAGTCCGCATTATGTTTTGGAACAGGTTGGTATAATTGGACGTGGTCCCGGGGGCCTCGGGTGGATTCCAGGTGGTTAACGGATCAAGTTTGGGAGTTTGAATAAGGCTGAGGTTGTTGTCATCTGGTGTGACCGCACCTGCGAGGATTTGGCTGCAGGTGCGGAGCCGCAAGTGCGGCTACGGCACCGCAGGTGCAAAGGATCGATGGTCTGGCAGAGAGCGCAGGTGCGATGGCATTTCTGCACCTGCGAAGACGCAGATGCGGACAAAGGGGTGCAGGTGCAATTTTTGGGCTGGAGTTGAGGAAGCCGCAGGTGTGGGAGATTGGTCGCACCTGCGGGAGCGCATGTGCGGAGGTAGGACCGTAGGTGCGGAATCGAGGCTGGGCAGAATGTTTTTAAACCGTGAATTGTTGGCCATTTCTTCATTTCTTCTTTGGCTTAGGCAATCCTGGAAGGCTTCAAAGAGAGGATTTCTTCATGCAATGTCAAGGTAAGTAACTCTTTCATGCTTCTAAGTTAACTACAAAATTATATGCATGGATTAGGCATGGAAATTGATTGGAAATTTGGAGAATCTTAAAGAAACCTAGAAAATGGAAATTTGGATTTTTAGCGACGAATTGAGCATGAATATTTGAGTAAATTGTATATTTGAGTTAGTAAGGCTATGGATAGAATATATCTTCGAGAAACGGATTCCGGGCACATGGGCCCGAGGGCATTTTGGTCATTTCACTAAGCGGGGTTGGGAAATTATATAATTTGGAATTGTTGCAAATATTAGAGTATACTTCATTGGGTTGTCGTTGTTTGGATAGTTTTAGGGCGTTGTGCGTCCGTTTGGAGTCATCGGAAGGGCTTGGAAGCCGGTTATGGAATCTCGGAGCGAGGTAAGTCTCCTTTCTAACTTTGTGAGGGGGAATTGTTCCCCTAGATGAACTAATTAAGTATGTGTTACTATCTGCGGAGGCTACGTATGCACGAGGTGACGGGAGTCCGTGCGTAGCTACTATTATGCCATGTCCGGGTAGCCTAGGACCCACTGGCATGCCTTACCTGTTGTACCTGTGATCTTATCTATAGTATTAGACTGCTAATATAATCGAAAATGGTAATTAAATGACTAAGGAAGATTAGAGTTTATTTTCTAAATCATCTAAAATGAGAATTGATTTCCTTCGCGGGCAATTGTATTTCCGGATAAGGTTGTATTATTAAACATTATAAAAACTTGGCAAGTGAATTTCAAATAGGATTTAAACACTATTTTATGGTTTTTAAAAGAGAAATGTGTCATTTACTTGAGTATTTATTTTCCCGACGTATTCGGGGTGGACTGTTGATTGTGCCTGACTGCATATGACCGCTTCGCAATTTAAATTCCACGAGTGGAGTGTTATTTCCCCCACTCTCATGGGAGCGGGTCGTACGCCACGGCGGATTTAAAATGCACTTTCGGTACGGGCCGTTCGATCCTCGGCAGTGCATAGGCATGATTATTTTATTGAGAGGTGCACTTATGGGACGGGTCGTTCGATCCTCGGCAGTGCACAGAGATGATTATTATATTGAGAGATGCAGTTTTGGTACGGGCCGTTCGATCCTCGGTTGTGCATAGACATGAGTATTATATTGAGAGATACACTTTTGGTACGGGCCGTTCGATCCTCGACAGTCATAGACATGAGTATTTTATTGAGAAATGCACTTTTGGTACGGGTCGTTCGATCCTCGCCAGTGCATAGAGTTGATTATTATGACGGCTTAGGCCGGTTGTTCTTGTCCCGTATGCCCGTGTTAAATTGTTAAATGTTTTCATGGATTTTTAAAAGTGACAAGATATTTGGGGGAAAACAAAGAGGAAATTGTTTATTTAAAATATTTGGGGGAAAATGAGGAAGTGGTAACTGTTTGTTTATTCCTAGTATTTACTTGGATTTCAGTGCCTTATATATTTTGTTGCTTTACTACCTTTACCTGCCTACCGTGTTCATCTTTTGCTGTTAATTAATTTGATGGCCCTTAGTGAGTGTCTAATTCGACTTCTCGTCACTACCTCTCTGAGGTTAGGCGGGCGACTTACTGAGTACACGTTGTTTTTGTACTCATGCTACACTTGCTGTGCATTTTATTGCACAAATACTTTCATAGCAATGTGGAGGATTCGGAGACTTAGGCGAGCTGCATCATCCGGAGGCGATCTGCAGCTGACAGAGTCTCTCTCGTTCTGTATTTATTTTCATTTTAAATTTCCTGGTCCAATTTGTATTTCGGACAGGCTTTGTGATGATTGTATAAATTCTTAGAAATTGCTCATGTACTTGTTATACCGGGTTCTGGGATGTGTTGGGATGTATTTGCTAAAGTATAGTATTCGAACCATTGTTTTAATTAACAGATTTTATTTGGTTAATATGTAATAAAGTGAAAGGAAATGTTTTTCATAAATGTTAAAATCAGGAAATAGTTTCAATTAATTAATGATTAGCTTGCCTGACAATGATGTTCGGCGCCATCACGACCTTATTGATTTTGGGTCGTGTCAACATGGTATCAGAGCGCTATGTTCCCTCAGGTCTCACGAGTCATGAGCAAGTCTAGTAGAGTCTTGCGGATCGGTATGGAGACGTCTCTACTTATCTTCGAGAGGCTACAGGGCTGTTTGGAGTTCTTCCCTTCTTGATTCCTCATCGTGCGATTTGATTCCTTTAAGGCTTATGCCTAAGTTTATTCTTACCCAATCTTACCCTTCGCGAAGCGCTTGCTGTGAATCCGGAATTTGAGGAATTTAAAATGGTGCTACAGATGTAATTCGAGATGTTTCCATGTGTAATTGGTTGGGCCGTTGTTATGGCCCTACAAAGGAAGAATATGTTGTTTCAGCTTAGTAGCTGTGTTTCTGGAAGCCTTAAGGCTATGCTCAGGTAGTGATGATGCTTGCGATTGGTTATCGCGCGATATCGATATGATGATAGAATGCTTGCCCGTATGTTGGGGTGATGAATAGTTTGAAGGGAGGTCTTCTCAGAGTGTGATTTCGAGATTTCGGTATTTTAGTTCCGGCGGAGGAAAGGCATTTGGGTTATGAATGGTCTGGTTGGGGTTGATAAAGTAGTAAGACTTGGTGTCTTCAAGTAAGGTGGGATATGCACCTGTGACGTGAAGTCGTCATCATTGATCGAATGGAATGCGTTAAGTTTGTTGGTGCTATGGTTTCTTTGGTTGCGTGGGATCAGAGTATTGAGAAGAAGTAATGAAGAATGTTGTTGGCACAGACCGTAAGGTACGGTAGTTCAGTACCAGATAAGTGTTGATAATTAAGGCAGCTAGAGAAAGATGATCTTCGGAGATCTTGAGGTCGTGGTGATCTGCTAGTTTAGGAGCTACAGATTTTGATCCTATGTGAGGCTAGGCGGTGGTTCCATTTCTAGGAGGCCAGGTCTAAGAAGCGGAAGTCGAGCAGCCGCAAAGTGAGAGAGCCGCAGCATAGCTTGGAATTTGAAGATATTGTCGCGTATTTAATGGATGTCCATGAGGAGCGGGCGGACTAGTAAAGTTAGTAAATGAAGTAGGGCGTAGGATGGGGTATTGACGTCACATAGAGCGTGCATTTCAGCGTCGTTGGAAGGTGTCCGCGGGTGATTTCCACAGGTGGGTTATCTTTTGTGAATGCGTTAGCGGTGGCATGGTTGGCAGGTCTCTGTGAGGGGTTCTAGTGGATATTCAGTAGGAGGCAGAATGTGTGAATGATGCTAGAGAATTTGAGTATTTAGGGAGTACTAGCAAGAGGATTTGGAAGAATTGGACGGACTGGATGATCTAGATCGCGTTATCAAAGGAAAAAGGATCTCGGCAGGGTCTAGAGTGGTGCAAGGAGTAGCTTCGGGCTAAGTGGGGGAGTCCCCCCATCTGCAATTGGGTTGCAGGATTGTGTTATCACAGGGTTGCCGATTGTCGGCGTGTTGGCAAGTTATTTCAGCTAAGGGAAAGGAGTAAAATGGTGATTGTGCGTGGGGTTTGATGAATGTGTGCAAAAGTTGGCCCTGTCGGATCAGGGTTAGGCTTTGGAAGATTCAGAATTTATGCTTAAGGAATAGGTGAGTTGTCAGGGTAGTGACTCAGTCACGTGCTTCAAGGAAAAGGTTGTTCATGGGCTAGGAGAGCCTTGGAGTTGATCGTATTCGGGACCAGTCAGAGTGGGTGACTCTCAATAGCGGTCCTGGTGAATTCTAAAGTTAAGAATGGGCGTTTAAGGGTTTCAGGCAGTAGTGTGATCGAGAATCGAGCTTTTGCAGAGTAATTTCTGAGAAAAAGGAGAATGTTTGGAATGTCCTACGGTGTGTTTCAGCATACAGGATAGTATTGGAGGAGTGGGAGAAATAAAGTCCGGATTGTAGAAATATTATCAAGAGGGTATGAGACGGGTTGCGGGATTTAGGCGGCATAGTCTCGTGAATAAAGGTCACTCGGGATGAGTGAGGGTTGAGTTTGCTATGAGTTGAAGGAAGTTGCTATTATTCCTGAAGCAATTGAAGATGATTAAAAGAAAATAGATTGATTAGCCATGGTTGAAATGGCACATTTACAGCAGTGATCAGTTCTTTTGATGTGATTAAGTTATGCATGTGGTTTGTGCCGGTGTGTGCGAAGCTTGTCGGCTGTCGTAACGGATTTCATGTGGAGCATTTGAATGCTATGGCTTGTCAGGTGTAGGCGGATCCCGGAAGGGTTATGGTGGTATAGACTACTACTTA
>MDKI01213072.1:0-15151 GCA_005239505.1 Nicotiana paniculata
AATCACATATAATCGAGTTTTAGGGTCCAAAATCCTTACCTCAATGAAGCACAATGATTTCCTTTCTTCAATATCGCCTCTAAGCTCTTTTTCCGTTCAAAAATGGTGTTAAAATGTTTAATGGTCGCGAAGGGTTTAATTATATACTGCTTAGGGATTCCTTCATCGCGATCGCGAAAAGACCCACGTGATCGCAAAGGGCAAACTCACTGACCCCCGATTTTATTCACTGCGATCGCGACATATGCCCTGCGATTGCGATGCTTAAACCTCCTAACCTATGCGATCGCGACCAGCTCTATGCTATCGCGACCACCTATATGCGATCGCATAGAGTAATTTCCAAGGACAACAGCAACAGAACACCAGATTTTTCAGCAGATTCCTAATGCCATAAATGCCTGTTAACCACCCGATATCAATCCCGATCCCCTCGGGACCCCAACCAATTTTACCAACACCTCATAAATGATCATTCAAACTTAGTTGCACTCTTAAAACATCAAAAATAATTTCAAAACACCAAAATCACATCGGATTCAAGCTTAAGGACTTTGAAATTTCTAAAATCCACCAATGATGCCGAAACTATCCAAAACAACTCCAATTGACCTGAAATTTTGCAGACATATCCAAAATGACATTACGAACCTGTTCCAACTTCCGGAATTCCATTCTGACCCTGATAGCCTATTTTTCACTGCCGACTGGAAATCACCAAAAACTAACTTTCACCAATTCAAGCCTAATTCTACACCGGTCCTCACAAAAATATTCCGAACACACTCCTAAGTCCCAAATCACCTAACAAAGCTATCCGAGCCATAAAATCCGCATTCCGAGGTTGTTTACCGATAAGTCAACTCTTAGTTGACTTTTCCAACTCTAAGGCTATTTTTTTAAAGACTAAGTGACTAAATTCTCATTATAATTTTTTTGATTCCGAGCCTACCAACTCTAACACATCAAGAACAGTTTAACCAAGTTATGCTGAGGCAATAACAGTAAATATAAATGCAAATTCTACGTAACGACCGACCAGATCGTTACAACACATCCCAAATGACCCTACGAACCTGTTCCAACTTTTGGAATTCCATTCCGACCCTGATAGCGAATTTTCCACTACCGGCTGGAAATCGGCAAAAATCCAATTTCGCCAATTCAAGTCTGATTCTACTCCGGACCTCCGAATGACATTCTGAACACACTCCTAAGTCCCAAATCACCTAATGAAGCTACCTGAGCCACAAAAACCACATTCCGAGATCCTTTACCTATAAGTCAACTTCCGGTTGACTTTTCCAACTAAATCACCATCTTAAGAGACTAAGTATCTTATTGCTCATCACAACCACTCCGAACCCGAACCAATCAACCCAACGCAAGCTGAACCATATAAGAATGAAGCAGAAATAGGAAAAACAGGGCTAAACTCTCGGAAATACCGTCCAGGTCGTTACAGATGAACTGAAGTCTTCCTGCATAAGATAAGTACATTGAGGTCCAGGAAGTGACCCTTCCTATCAATTTCTCCAATAGTGGTTGGTATTGTGCCAGAGAGATCCTCTTGGTGCTAAGTGGAACACCCGAGTATTTGAACATCAATTCTCCTCTCCTAAAACCAAGTGCTTGCATTATGTCATGATATATGGTATACCCCCAAAGTATATAGAACTCTTTGTCATATTTTCTTTTAGCCCAGATGTATTAGAAATTCCACGAAGCAATTATATACCATTTGGACAGACATAGTAGCACCTCTGCAGAATAACAATAAGTATCCGCAAATCCCAACTGTATAATATTTAGCTTATCATATCTAGGGTGGAAATTGAAGTCAGGATCATTCTTCAAAGTCTTCAGCAGTTTGGTAAGGTATTCCATACCAAGGACAAATAGGTATGGATATAATGGATCTCCTTGTCTTAAGCATTTCTAGTGTTAAATGATTTCACGGGTTTTCCATTTATAAGGATTGAGTTAGACACCTTGTGCCATTATCCATTTAGTAAACATCTCCGTACATTCAGACTAGCCAAGACTTGCTCTAAGAATACCCATTGAATGAAATCACAAGCTTTCTACAAGTCAAGTTCTCTCATGCATCTGGGTGAAATACCCTTCCTCTCACACCCTTTTACCAACTCATGGCTCAGAATTGTATTATATGTGATAACTCTCCCTGGTACAAAGCCTAATTGGCTTTTATCTACTAAGTGATCCATTACTCCTTGTAGTCTATTAGTCAGAATCTTGGAGATGATTTTATACAACACTATGCATCAGAAAATAGGCCTGAAATCTTTAATAGTTGAAGGATGATGTACCTTTGGTATAAAGGTAACAGTAGTTACATTGATGGGCAGGGTACATTTCAGATGCATTGAAAAACTGAAGTGCTGCCTTTGTGATCTCCTAGCATGTGATGCCCCCATGTTTTCTTAAAGAACATTGAATTGAAACCATCACACCCTAGGGATTTTAAATCATTTATCCCTTTTAGTACATTGCGAACCTATTCTGCAGTGATAGGCTCAATTAGTTTCAGCTGCTAACCTCTATCTAGAACCTTTCCTTCTTTCATAATGCCTGGTTGTATAGCTGGTATAGCATCTGCAGAGGATCCCAATAACTATTTGTAGAACCCCATTATTTCATATT
The DNA here is from genome assembly GCA_005239505.1 of Nicotiana paniculata. Taxonomy (NCBI): domain Eukaryota; kingdom Viridiplantae; phylum Streptophyta; class Magnoliopsida; order Solanales; family Solanaceae; genus Nicotiana; species Nicotiana paniculata. The sequence goes on from MDKI01213072.1 coordinate 2,665, forward strand.
CTATTGCTTCCATTAACTGTACTATCTCTCCAGTATTGGTCACCGAGATTTTGATTTTTTTTTGGCTTACTCTATTCTTCATGTTGGCAAAGAAAAAAGGCAGAAGTAAAATCTCCCATTCACCCATTGGTTCCTAGACTTCTGCTTATATATGCTCTCCTCTATGTTAATCCATTTCTCTAGTTATTTTCAGTTCCTTCTCCTCATCAAAGAACTTTGTTGTTGAGTTGATAGTTCTCATTTGTTCTTGCAACTCATGTAATTTTTATCTAACAGTCCTGACCAAACTATTGGTAAAAAATCCTTATGCTCTGCCAAATAGTTGAAGAATCTAAAGGACTTAAAGGTCGTTGGTTCATCCCTAAATTTGACACACATGAGAGAGTGGTCTGAAAAAAAGGGATCCATAATTACAGTATCCAGTTGGGGCATATTGGTTACCCGTTCTACATTCACTATCACTCTGTCTATTCTACTAATCACATGGGAGTTAGTCCATGTGAAGTTCCTTCCCACTGTTCTCATTACCGACATCCCAGCAGCTATTAAGAATTCATTGAAGTCTCTTATTTCACTTTCCTGGACTGGACTTCTATTGATTCTATTATCCATTGATAATATAGCATTATAGTCACTCATACACAACCAAGGTTTTAGTTGAGAGTGACTCCAACTTAACAAATCCACCCATAAAGTTTTTCTTGTCTCTATCTTATGCAGGCCATATATAGCTGTGAAAGTAGATTCTTGTCTAATAGCATATATGAGTGCCTTCCCATCAATATACTGAGACTTATATCCGAGCATAGTAAATTTGACTTTGGATCCCAAACCATCCATATCCTATCTTTACCACCAACATCATAGTTTGCACACCGTTCACGCTTAGGAGCTATTTTTGTATAATATTGTGAGAATACTTCTCTTGTACTCTATGTTATATTATAGCCATTATACCAATATTATGTTCCCTAATATACCTCTGCATCTTCTTTTGCCTATAAGCCTCTAACATTCCAACTAACCAACTTCATTAGAATAGTTTGTCTGGCTAACCATCCTCCAGGACACCCCCATGACTATATTGTCCTCCTTCCACCCTTCTAGCTCTACTGCTTATCTGATTAGGACATGTCTCAGTGAGTACAGTAAAACCATTACCCACTGCTACTACTCTTTCTGTAGTTGCTTGGGTACTTTTAATAGCAGACTTTCCTCTAATTGCCTGCCATCCTTCATTCTTCCGAGCTAGTGTTGTCTGTGCAGGATTTGATATTTGCCTAGTTTGACTTGTCTCTGGTTCCCTATCCCCCATAAATATTTGTGCATCATCCTTTTTGGACCCTGGGTTGCCCTGTTCCCTTGGCTTCCATTCCTGCTTCTGCTTTCATCATTGAAACATCCATTGATTTTGGGGTAGTCTCCCCCTTTTCACGAATTACAGTTCCTTGAACTGGTGTCGATTTGCCTGATTTCCCATTTCTATTCGCCGATGCAATGAATTCTGCTAGCTAAATCTTCGTATTGCCAGAGGCGGATCCAGGATTTGAATGTTGCGGGTGCCACTGTATACATACATAATATACCTACCACTAGCCACATGTGACGGACCTAGAATTTTGTGCTAGCGGGTTTAATCTTAGAATTACATAACTTTAGTCGTAAAATAGTAGTTGTCAAGTGGGTTTAAATAAAATATTTATACAAAATTTACGCTGCTTTAATCGTAATTTATACATATACACAATATTATTTTTTGGTGAAGCGGGTTCAACTCCACGTGTGTGCGCCACTACGAGCCACAAAGACCGAACAGGAAGGAGCAATTAGGACTTTTATTCACAAATAGGCAAATAAGTTTGATTTTAGTTTATTTTTTAATGATTGATTTAGTTATATTATAGAATAAAATAACAAAAAAAAAAATCTCATGCAAGTATGCTTCCAAATAGAAAATTTTCTTAATTAGTAGCTTAATTACTATATATTCTTTGTTTGATTTGATTAATTGGTCATCGTACTTGGGTTAGTTTTCTAAATTTAATTGTCGAGTTATACGAAAAGTATTTTCAAAGCAAAAGTTTCAGTTTTCATTCTATGAGCTTTATTTTCCAAAAATTATTAAATGATAGCTCAAATTATACCCGAATATATAAATTAATATTGTATCATTAATATGAGAAAAATAACATATTACCTAGAATCATTTAAAATTATGAATCAAGAGAAATTACTCATGAAATAAGATTTGTAATTATACAAAGCAAAATGAAGACTAATATAAAGAAAAATTAGAAAAGAAAGAAGATAAAGAGATTTAGCAGAAGAAAGAAGAGGGGAAAAAAAGAAAAGGAAGAAAAGGTGAGGCTCAAGGCCCAATGAAATAGGGAGTAATAAGTAGGAAAAGATAAAAGAAAGGAAAAGATGGTGCTAGTGGGTATCGAACTCGGATTACTGAGGCCACTACTAGAAATTCGCTAAAAATCGACAATGAAAATCGACCAAAGTTGATCGATTGTGGCCAATTACCGACTAGAATGCGACCATTTATATGTGGATGGTATTTTAACGGTCGGAAAGGAATAGCGACCAAAGTTGATCGGAAATTACCGACCAACGTTGGTCGGTCAATTAAATTTTTTTTAAAAAAATATTGCAAAAAACCGACCAAACGTTGGTCGGTACTTTAATTATGTAATCAAAAGATTCACCATCTGGGAATCGAACCGCGGTCTGTATTATGGCAGGATACTATTCTACCATTAGACCATTGATGCATTTTGTTTTAAGAGTGTCTTTTATTTGATTTATGCTATTTAATTATATTTTCACACGAAAATAATCGACCAAAGTTGGTCGGTTTTACTAAAAAATAAAATTACCGATCAAAGTTGGTTGGTTTTATTAAAAAATAAAATTACTCGATTTTTTAAAATGACCGACCGAATTAACCGACCAATTTTGGTCGATTTTTTTAATATTAATTTTTATTTATTTTAATTGAAAAACCGACCAAAGTTGGTTGGTTTTTTGAAAAATAAATTTCGCGGGACTCAAAAATAGTTTCTAGCATTTTTGCGCAAAAAAAAACAGAACAAAGTTGGTCGATTTCGTAAAACAAAATTAAAAAATAAAATATTTTGAAAACTGACCAACTTTGGTCGATTTTTTGGCCGACCAAAGTTGGCCGGGTTTTGCCGAATTTCTAGTAGTGGGTAACGTTGAACCATGGCACCCACGCTATGTTTATGCAATCTGGGTGCCACTTTATCAATATAATCATTTTTTCACAAATATCAATATATTTGCTAAGATTTTTTGCTGAACCATACGGGTGGCGTACCACCCCTATGTTGTAAGGTAGATCCGCCCCTGCATATTGCTTTTCTTAGGCCTTCCCCTCCCTCCCATCGCCGGTGGCGTAGGTTACTAAATCACACTAAAGTACACCGAGAGCACGTAGAGAGAGAAAAAAGATTAATTTGTTCTATGTACCGTATTGAGTAATTTACAGTAAATATCTAAAGCACCAAATAGAGTTTTGACATTTTCTGAAATTTATTGAGGGCGACCGTCAGAAGTCGTCACTAATATTTGTTATTTTCATATTCTTATTGTTATTCTAATGACGAATTATTTTTATGAGATTCACATTTTTAACTTATGAGATATTTATTCTTTATCACTATATGTTGAGATTTCAAAGAGAAGTTCAAATATTTGAAAGGATGAATGAGCTGGGTAAAGAGCAACATGAGTCGGGGCATATATAATTGGCCTATGGGCTAATATGGCAGGGCTTCGAGTAAAGGAAAAAAAGGAAAATATCATTTTTAGTCCGTAATTAAAGCTATTTACATTAGGTATTAATAAAAATATATAAAATTTATATATTTTTTGTATCTAACGGCTATACAATATCGTTTTTTCAAAAACGATATTAAATATTTATGGGCATGGACATAAATCTGGCCCATTGAAAGACCCAATCAATATTAGAAAAACTGTAGACCTATGTACTTGTTCCGATTAGACATTTCGATCCTCCTACTCCACTTGTTTTTATCTAGATTTTGATCAAATAAAAGTATCTAGAAAACAAGTGAATTAGGAGGACAGGGATATTAAACCAAGGGTCTATCAGGCTATCCCGCAAAACAAAAATTGACACAATTCCCAAGTGCCTAGCATAACCATCTACAGGCGCATGACAAGGCTTGACGAATTTGCTAAATTGTATTCCGTCGTATTACAAAATTTTGTTTTTTTTAGCGCACAGGCAACGTCCACTTATTTAAGTATCTAATATAAAAAATTCTGTTGGCAGACACCTTAACTAATTATTTAAGTTAAACATAATCCATAAGAAAACTTAAAGTACAAAAGTGAATTGAGAGAAAATTTAGTGTATGTTTATGTTATTGCTAACAATCAATTTAACCGTTCCTATAGGCTATAACTCCTTTTCTTTTCTGTTTTCTGTTCTTAAAGCCAGAAAATATGAATTACAAAAGACTTAATCTGTGAAAGCATCTTATGATGCCATACCTTAAATAGGAAGATATGCAGTTCAAAGATTAGGGTAAAGAGTTAGTAGGCTGTCGAGTTTAGGACTCCGTATCTCCTACGTCTGTTTTAGTTGTTTGTTTTTTATACCAGTACTAATATTATCATTTAGTATTTTCTTGTTTGTGGTGTCCAGTAGCATATGTTGTTTCCCTTGCTTGGTTATATTAATGCTTTATTATTTTTGTTGTAAATATTCTTATCTTTAGTATTTACGACATGACCTCCATATTATATTCTTCTGGTCAAACATGTTGAAAATTGTTTTTCTTGAGCCAAGGGTCTTTCTAAAATAATTTTTCTATCCCACAAGATAGAGGTAAAGTCTGCGTATACTAAATCCTCCCAGACCCCACAATATAGAATTATACTGGGTATATTATTACCCGGCGAAAGCCTCACCCCACCCAACCCCAAACCTTAAAATATGTTTAAATTAGACCAAAAGATTAAGCAATTTTTTGGGATATATACTATTAACCATGAGTTTGGTTTGAATATAGTATTTATTATGGAATAATTGTTTATTCAATTTTAATAAAGTTTTAAATAGATCATATATTCGTCTGTGTCATTTACTTATATAGTAGATGATTTAGTGTATAGAGTTTAGCTTATACACGGAAGATTAAATCATCGGTTCTTATAAGTATAAAGTTTGAGTTCACAATCTAATGATGGAATTGGACAAACCATCATGGATGATTGTAGCACAAGATTAAATATAATTTATCTTGATTATGGGAATGGTTTAATTCCAACTTCTTGTGCTAGTACATTTGTATGTATTGAACGGATCAAGTAGAGATAAGTATTTTATACTGACTTAATAAAATAAACTCTATTGCCATTAAATGTACTTATGCTCTTAATCTTGATATAATTAGTATTAGTTGTGTATATTATTAGTGTTTTGATTTATTAAAAGGCGAGATTCTTTCGCGGGTCAATATGCCTGGTAAATTGGATAATAATAATATACATTGGCGAAGTAATAGTTAGTTGATGGAATCCATGTCTCGGTTTAGAGATTGATGATACACCTTTATGAAAGCTTATAAGTTTTCATGTGTAAACCCGGCCGGTGGATTTTGTATCCGACACATGAAATAAGTTAAGCGAAAGTCTAAAGGAAATAATCAATAAATTAAATTGTCAGTAATTTAATTTAATTGATTAGTATCTGAATTTTAACATGGGGAGTTAAATAAGATTTAATGGATGAATTTCGAAATTGAATAAGGAGTGCAATTACGAATTTTAAGTGGAATAATTCGTAATTAATTATGGTAGATATTAATTTCGAAAATTAGAAATTAATTCCATAATTGGAGCCTTGTTAATTAAATTTTGTGGTCCCTACTGTGCCTAAATAATAGGAAATAAAGGAATCCTTTTTCTGGTTGAAAAAAAAACCCAACAGGTTTTGGAAAAGGGTTTTAATCCTTAAAACTTGTGCTATAAATACATAAGGTTTTCCACCTAGAACATAGAGAGAAAGATGGCCGAAATTTTCAGCATATTTTCCTAGAAATTTCGCCCACATGAAATTGCTATTTTCGGGTATTATTTGGGTAATAAAGTAGAAGACCGTGGAACGTTCGAGGATCACGATTGTGCGGGTGGTGGAGATTTCATTGAGAAGTTATGGAATTGAAGACTCACGCGAAAAACAGATATATTCACGCTTCAAGAAGTAACCCGTAAAATCCCGTTTATGTTAGTTGTCTAAATTACATGTGATTTTGATATTGAAATTACTTCCGCTAGGTATAATAATCCATCACAAATAACTACTCATGGTTTAAAGAAAAATAATTGGTGTTGCTGAACTAGTTGCCTATTAATAAATAAATAAATAAATATCCCTCCTAACTCAATTATTTTGGTTCCTAATAGTTCCTCTCCAGCTCATTACACTATCGCCCCACATACTTTACGTACCATGCACCTATTGGTCCTCTTCCATAAATATTTAATACTATCAAAGAAATTAAGTTCTAAAATCTGCATTTCTCTCACCAAAATCAAAATGAGTCACCATTCCATTGAAAACCAAGATGATCAAGATGTTGTCACAATCAATTGGGAAGTAAACAAGAATCAACTAGAATTGATGCAACAAAAAATCTCCGAACCACCTCGACTCCTAAGCGAATCGGCCGGTCGGAGTTCTTGTTGCATTTTTCGAGTACCTCAAAGTTTCATTAATGTCAATGGTCGATCCTACGAGCCTCAAATAGTGTCAATTGGTCCATATCACCATGGCAAGGATCATGTCAAGATGATTGAAGAACACAAGTGGAGATTTTTGGGCACGTTGCTTAAGAGAACTGAGGAAAAAGGTCTTAATTTAGAGGACTATTTGAAAGTCATTCAACCACTAGAAATAAGAGCAAGGGAATGTTACTCTGAAGCTATACTTTTTGATAGAGATGAGTTTGTAGAAATGTTGGTTCTTGATGGTTGTTTCATCATTGAACTTTTTCGTAAATTCGGAGGGGTAGTTCCTGTTGAGAAAGATGATCCACTTATCTCCATGTCTTGGATATACCCTTTTTTCTTACGGGATCTAATTCGACTCGAGAATCAAATCCCATATTTCGTCCTCCAATTATTGTTTGAATTTACCAAAATGCCAGGTGAGGTATCAACTCCTTCTTTAGCCAAATTAGCCTTAACTTTCTTTAACTATACACTACAAAGACCTAATGAAGTTCTTGAAAATTTTGGCAATCTTGAAGGCAAGCATTTACTTGATTTTCTTAGATCAAGTTACATTTTCATAGATGATGAAAACCCTAAAAAAAGAAGAAATTCACCCACACATGTCATACAATGTATTTCCAAGCTTCGTCGCGCCGGAATTAAGCTTAAACCTAGAAAAGAAGAGACATTCTTGGCTATAAAATTCAATAGAGGATTCATTGAAATGCCAACAATTACAATAGATGATTTTATGAGTTCATTCTTGATAAATTGTGTGGCATATGAGCAATGTCATGTTGATTGTTCAAAGCATATGACAACCTATGCAACATTGCTAGATTGTTTGGTAAACACATACAAGGATGTTGAGTACTTATGTGATTGCAACATAATTGAGAATTATTTTGGGACAGATGCAGAGGTTGCTACATTCATTAACAATCTTGGGAAAGATGTTATGTTTGATATTGATGAGTGCTATTTGTTGGAATTGTTTAACAAGGTGAATGATTATTATAAGAGTAGTTGGCATGTTCATTGGGCTAGTTTTAAGTACACTTATTTTAGCTCTCCTTGGTCTTTTATTTCAGCATTGGCTGCTTTAATTCTTTTGGTATTGGCTGTTCTACAGGCACTTTACGCAATTCTGAGTTATGCTAACCCTCCTTCTTGATTCAGGCTTGCACATAATTTCAATATTTGATTTGTGGGCTTGGTTTATGTCAAGTAGTCTTTAAACTTTTGGTTTGCTTTTTGAGGACAATGGTGTAGGAAATAAATATTTCTGATACTTTTGTCATTTTCAGTGGTGAAACTAAGAATTTACTCAAGAGTATTCAAATAAGAAGTGAAAAAAATTTCCGACAAAGAGTATTTAATTTATGTTACTAAAACGTAATATTTTATCTATATATACGGTGTAATTTTTTGACCAAAGGTGGTCAACTGACCACCTTTATAACCATGTGGCTTTGCCACTGATCATTTTTGCACAAGGGTCTACAGGAGACAATCTCTCTATCTTCTCAGGGTAGGGGTAAGATCTACGTACACATTACATTCGCCAGACTCAACTTGTAAAATTACACTGATTTTTTGTTGTTGTTGTTAGTTTTGTCATTTTCGCAATACTTTATTAGCAGCTCTAATTATTCATCAATTGAATAGTACTAGATCTAAGCAACTAGGCCCCTCATTGTATTATGAAATGGATATCTCATGGATTTCTTTGTTAGTCTTTTTCCTTTAAATTAACATGATCACAATTTTATCCGCCCATCTTGTAAATTAGAGATGAACCAAGTTATGTATTTTGAATTAATAAAAAATTGCAAATCAAAAGAAGATCATAGAAGCAAATGAAGCAATTTAGTAAAATAAAATTGAAAGAATTACTTAGATTAAAATTGGATATTTTAATGAGTACTTAAAAGGACAAATTACAAAAGGAAAAATGACACTTTATAGCCGCTGTAAAAATAATAGTCAAAAAATTATATAAGATTTGTATATTTTTGTATATATATATATATATATATATATATATACTAAGATTATACAAATTTTATATACTTTTTCTACTATAAATATAAATAATTTGTGGCGCGGGTTAAAAGTGATAATATTGGTCGATTGGGCACACTAATTGCATTCCCTCCTCTCTAAGGCCCAACATAGTCCGCGCTAATGGCTATTCAGTGCTTGGACAGGGCGAGCCAGCAACATTATGCCAAACAAAGCCCAACGATTTGGGTTGGCCCAATACGTTCCATCACTTTATTTGGTAAAAATTGCACGGGGCGCTCTATTTGGTCGCCCCCTTTTAATTTATACCTATTTTATTTTTTCGTTTGTATCTGTACCCATTCTTTTTGTTAAAAGCATCTTAAAAAGACAATTTTGTCCTTCAGGACTATTGACAAAACTGTAGACTACAAGACAAAACTTCAGCATGTTTTGGCATATGAAGTTTTAGCGAATGAACTAAATAACTTAAGCATGTTTAGTCTGAAGTTTTAGCAAATTAATTAAATAACTTAAGCATATTTAGTCTGAAGTTTTAGCAAATGAACGAAATAACTTAAGCATGTTTAGTTTGAAGTTTTAGCAAATATAACTTCAGCATGCATTAGCAAATACTCATTAGAAAAATACATAATGCAAGAAAAAAAATTAAGCATGTTTAGTCTGAAATTTTCGCAAATGAACTAAATAACTTAAGCATGATTAGTCTGAAGTTTTAACAAATGAACTAAATAACTTTAGCATGCATTAGCAAATACTCATTAGAAAATTACATACTGCAAGACAAAAACTTAAGCATGTTTAGTATGAAGTTTTCACAAATGTAATTAACTTCATCATGTTTAAACTGAAGTTTTAGCAACTGAACTAAATAACTCTAGCACTCATGACAAAACTGTAGACTGCATGATAAATAACTTCAACATGCATTAGCATGAAGTTTTAGCTTCAAAATAAAGCAACTTCACGCTATATTAGCATGAAGTTTTAGCTTAAATATGAAATAACTTCATGCTAATTAGCATGAAGTTTCTGTTTTTTTATAAAGCTTATGAGAAGAAAGGAAGAGATCTTTTTTCATGAATGAGGTTGCAGATCACGCGATTTATCAAGAGGTGTAAGTGTCATATTATTACAGTTTGTCAACTGGATACCAAATCAATAATTTTTAAAAATAGGGTACAGGTTAAAAGGTGACACAAATATATGGAAGAAATCAAAAAATAGCCAGATTTACAAGTGGTCATTCAAAAATAGCCACAGTTTCAAAAGACATCGAAATTTAGCCATTTTTCATGTAAAGATAAATCTGAACGAGAACACTGTTCAAAATCCGAAAAATACTCTAGTATATTATACTGGAGTTCCAACAAAGTATATCGGTCCAGTATATTATACTGGAAGTTCATACACAAGTACTAGAATCTCCAGTATATTATACTGGAACTTTTCGCGTATTGGAGTTCCAGCATAATATGCTGGAAGTTCATACACAGGTGCATCGAACTTTAGTATATTACCAGTCCGAAAATTAACTAGCGCGTGCTATTTTTACCAAATATATGGTATGCTTACAAATCCCCTTTATTTGGCACACACTTGGATTACAGGCCCTCGTTACAAGGCCCAATGCTTGCAGTTGCTTCCTTAATTAGTTATTAATGATGGTTAAGTCGTGTTTGGGTTATTTCTGAAGAAGGGAAAAAACAGACAAAGAATTGATTTATCAGATACTAGTTTTTGTTTTACAATTACTAATGTTTATATACTAGACCCAAGCACTTCTTAAATCTTTGAGAATCACATTACTTTTAGCTGGCAAAAGTAGTTAAGTATTATTAAGTATATCAAAATTATTTTGTGTCGGTAAATCGTGACAAAATGATAACAAGGGTTCGATGATTTCTTTTTTCCAAAGCTCGTTGCCAAACATCTCCCAAGAAAATAAAGTTGCTTCCTTTAAATCAGCAGTTGATTTTGTTTAACAAAATTTGACTTGCATCGATTTTAACATGATTGGAAATGACGGTAACTATTCTTAGAAGTATGTTCTAATTAAAAAAGCACAACCTGAACCATGAGTTATCTCGCGTGAAGTTCACGTAGGATTTGAGGAAAGGTCGTCACATCCCAAAGGAATATGATTTTGACGACCTATTTTAATATAAGCATTAATAAATGATTTTATGAATTAAATTTATAATTATACGGAAATAACTTTACTATTACTCCAAGGCTTCTCTTCAATGTTCTAATTGCAAGTATTAGTTTGATGGTATTTTGTTCAAGGGAAGAACAAAAAGTTAATAGCTAACAACGTGATGGGAGGCAAAAGTTTTCTTGGAGAAACAATTAACTTGAGAGATTACACATTGAGTTGGATGGTTAATTTGCAGAGTTAATGTTTTTTATTTTTTTAAAAGAAGAAATTAAACTGGTGATTTCCTTCATAAAATTTAAAACAGAAACTATCTCGTTTAAATACAAGAAAAAGAAAAGAAAAAGAAGAACGGAGAAGCTATAGCTGGAAATAAGAAGGAAATTAAAGACTAATAAACTTTTTTTGTATCGTTGTAAATTTTGTCAGCATCTAAATTAAAGAAAGGGCGTTCTACCTATGACTTCAACAGAGTCGAGTCACTCATATTTTTGTGGGACAAAAGTAACACTACCTTCCGTAGACAAAAACAAGTTAGTCCTTTGTTTACTTGCTCCTTTTTCATCTAACATTTCTTTTCATAGAACAAATAAAAAAATAACAAAATAAAAAAGGAATTATTCCTGAAAATTTCGAAGAAAACACTAGATTCTTTTTAATCTGATAGGTTATGTGAACGCTAAGCGATAACGAAAGACATGATATGGCTGCGTATATTCCTTTTTAATTTGCCAAACCCTAAACATTTCTATTAAATTAATACTTCCTTAGGTTCTGTAATCATCATTCAGGACCAGATGCTTCGGAATATGATATAGATTGTTCCTCTACTACGATATTACAGTGTATAGCAGCAATGACTATGTCACAATAACATTTGTTGCAGAACTGAGGCTGTCAAGATTTTAGCCACATTTGCAAGTATGACCAAGTGAAAAGAATCACTTTTAATGTTGCGATATTGTGTATATTGTGAATACCTAATTTTTACATACTTTTAATACTAGTATTTGGATGATTTTAATTGCTTGTGCATTTTTATTTGCATTCCTTCATTAAAAATACCAAAAATATTTTTTACCTTTTATTTGTATATTTTAGTTTTGTATCTTTAAATTATATAAACCAAAAACATTTTTTCTTTTACTTGTATGCTTTGCTTTGGGACTAAATAAAATAATTAGGGGGTTAAGAGTTTGGGCTATTGTATTTCTAATTAAAATTGAGCCAGATTGGCTCAAAACTTGAGCCCAATTCGGCCAGTCTGGTCCAATAAATGACCTGCCAAGACCTGGTCCAAAACGACGTAGTTTCATGATTAAACTACGTCGTTTCATCAAGTAAAACCAAGACTCCATCCTACCCGTCCATTCCTACTTGATCCAACGGCTCAAGATCAATCTCCCACCCAGGTATTTAAACCCCTAAATCCCCCCAAATTTTCGCCCTATTTCCCTTATCCCCCTTCTTCTTCTTCTTCTTCTCTCTTCTAACTCTCTCCTTCCTTCCTCAAGACCTAGCCGCCGCCGC
>MDKI01230344.1:0-13599 GCA_005239505.1 Nicotiana paniculata
AATCCCCGGTAACGATGCAAAAAATTTGACGAGCTCAATGTGTATAAGATATTTCTGCTTGTGTTAGTGGGGGTTTGCTCGGACTATCATTATCCAAAAACTTGAGGTAGAGTTGCACGATGCTCACAACCCTGTAGTCCACTTCTTATCTTTATGCTATTTATTTCATTCAGACATTTATATTTTATTTCGGCCCTTGATTGTAGTATTTTTAGTAGCTCATGTATTGGTGAAACCTGATTCCTCGATTAGAATAGATAGCTTGTTTGAGGTTTATCATATATTTTGAAGTTTTACAGCTTTACCTTCTTATTAACCTGCATTTTAGATTTACTAAAATGAATGGTTGTTTATAGAAAGTAGAGGTTAGGCGTCATCACGACCATGCGATTGGGATTTTGGATCGTGACACTAAACAATAAGGAGTATAAATCTGTGACACACAAGGTTGACATAGTTATAAATGAGATGGGTACAATCTAAATGAAACTAAACCAAAGTTAGAATGATGCCTTAATTGAAGAAGAAAAGACCATGCATTTTGAAGAATGTGGAGTAATGGTCGATGATTGAGGAAGCATCATGAGACAAAAGTGAAGATCAAGATGGATACAACTACGTGATTGAAATAACAAACATTTTAACTACATGAGGGGTAAATATCACTGAACCTAATGATATCAAAGAAGAAATTATCCAGTTGTATAAGAGTTTGATGAGATTAGTTGTAGTAAACTTACCAGCAGTAAAGAGAGTTATTATGAAGAAGACACCTATATTAACTCAACAACAGAAGGTTACATTATGTGCAGAAGTAAGAGAGCTGGAAATTCAGGAAGGATTGAACTCAATAGGGCGATAAAAAGTCTCCAGGTAATGATGACTATAATATTTAAGGAGTATATGCTAATTGCATGTAGTATTGTCTTATACAAACTGATCTCCAAGGTGTTTGTTGCTAGGATTCAGAAGGTAATTACAAGCATTATATGTGAAGCACATACTGGATTTATCCCTGGAAGGAATATTATTATGGCACATGAGCTGAAAAAGGCCTACACAAGGAAACATGTGTCTCCAAGATGCATGATCAAAATTGACCTCCAGAAAACCTATGACTATGTGAAGCTGATATACCCAAAAGAATTAAAGCACTTAATTTAACGCAAAAAAGGTAGTCAATCTAGTCGTAGATTCGCATAATTAAACTATTACTTTTTGGAATAATCTTTTTTTGTTTGTTTGTTTGTTTTTTTCTAGGTTCTAACTTATTTTTAAAGCATTCAAATAAATATATTTAAACGGCATGAAAGTTAGAGTAATGAAGTTATTTTCTGTTAATTCTCTAATCACTGTCTCCACCTTCTCTATATTGCTTGGTGCTGGATATATGCCAGCATTTTTTTCAATTCTAATAATCACACTTCTTCCCGACATTTGAACCAACGGCACTCAAGGGTAAATACTATCTGGGTGTTAACACCAAATTATCTTTGGGGATTCAGGTCATGTTAACTTATCATAATTAACTGACTAATAAGGTGAGAACGCATATTAACTAACTAAAGTTAAGTAATAAAACTCTAAAAATACATATCATATATCAATTGATATGGAATAAATATCGGACTAAAGTAATTGATCGATAAATTACATTAAATTAAAAATATCTATTTATGGCCTAAAGTAGTCTTCAAGGCAATGAGATTTGAGATTTTACCATGATCAATAAAGACCCGTGCATTTATGTGAAGAAGTCTAATAGATTATTTGTAATTCTTTCTCTTTACGTGGCGATTTTTTATTGGTCGAAAATAATTTGGAGTATTTGAAGACTATCAAGTTATGGCTTTTAAAGTCATTTGACTTGAAAAATATGAGTGGGATAGACTATTATCTTGGAGTTACGACCCAAAGAGACCGTTCCAAAAAGTTATTGAGTCTATCTTAAGAAATTTATATAAAGAGAATTTTGGAGCATTTTCGCATGAGTAGTTGCAAATCTATAGATACTCCTATAACGATAGGTGAAACTTTAAGCCTTGAAATATGTTCAAAGACTAAAAATAAAAAGGAAGACATATCTCGAGTTCCGTATTTAAGTGATGCCGGGAGTTTGATGTATGCTATGATATATATTAGTTCGAACATTTATTATGTCGTAGGTCTGGCTAGCAGGTATCAATCCAATACTGGAAGAGATCATTGGAAAGTTGTGAAGAGAAATTTCAGATACCTGAAGGGAACTGCATATTATTATAGTAGAAATGATTTATACTTGAGAGGATACACAGATACTGATTAGGCTGGTGACCGAAATAATAAAAAATCAACATCTCGTTATACTTTCTTACTTAATGGTGCTTATATTTCATGAAAAAGTAAGAAACAAACTTATATATCCCTTTTTATTATGGAAGCTGAGTTTGTGGTTGGTGCATCTGTAGTACAAGAAGCAGTTTGGGTGAAGAGATTCTTTAAATTTGGATATTACAAAGAACTCTCAGGGTCCCATGACTCTATATTGTGATAGTTAAGCGATTAGTGCATACACAAAGGATCCTAAGTATCATAGCAAGACCTAACACATTGACATCAAGTATAATTTTGTGAGAGACATGGTAGCAAGTGGAGAAATAAATTTACAGCATATTGCTACACGAACTGTGATAGCTGATCTTCTTACAAAGGCGATATCTAGAGAGATTTTTGAGAAATATGTTATGGCTCTAGGTTTACGAAAGAGATGAACATGTTTATGTATTATAAAATGACTTGATTAATATAATATAATAATTGACTCTTGAATTTATATTCATATCTCGTATGATATTTTGTTGATAAAGTGTGTCAAACAAGTCACGATATTAGCTCTTTTACACGAGCAATTGCCTCTTACATTGAGAAACATGAAGAGATGAGACCTTATAAAACCTTGATTAGTACGAGGCTTGTGAAGGTATATATTGACAACTAGTTAGACATACGAACTCCACCATTCGATTATGACTTATTTTGTAAGCCAGATGCAAGTTTATCTAAGAAGTTGGATTTGAGAATTATTAAAGTGAGAAACTCGGATTAGACGTTTAAAGGTGTCTAGACCAACATCTGTACGGTGTTGAATAAGTAAAATAATGAGACACAGTCACTAATATAAAGTGAGAACACCATCACACGTGTTTCATATCACGTGTGCTAGCGACCAATGGGATAATGGAAAGATGGATTCCTGCTTCTTCATTGTGTGAGATCCAAAAAAGTAATATTAACTTTAATTGGGATACTCTTTGATGTTTTACTATCTCTTGAAGTGCCAATCAATATTTCTACTTTAGCATGCACTAATAGCCATGAGTGATTCGGCAATGCGGTACATGTCTAAAAAATTAGTTGACTTGGAATGGATAGATTTGATTAAAAGAGGAATACAACTAAAATTGTAATTAACTTGTATTCACAGGTCGACCATTACACTTACCATGAGGGTATTGACTATAATTGTGGGTACAATATTATATGAGAACTCAAGTTCACCTCTTTCGAGGATGAGGGATCGGGTAAGTAGTTAATGAAATAGCAAATGATGTTTAGGGTTGCAAGTAATAAGATCCTTATGTTAGTAGTTAATCCTTTCCACATGTGATTAGATTTATACATGAAGCTATTAAACTACCTTAATGGGTTAGAAATATTATAATTCTCGATGCTCGCAGGTCGCACGAACTGTTTGTTAGTATGAATTATGTTTGTTATTGTTATTGCACTGGTTTGGATCGAGTACATCATGTGCGAAGTGAAATATATTAGAATTTGGGTTTGGGGTCGCGGGTCATCCATGTGGAGTGAACCGACCCGTTTAAAGGAGATAAATCTAAAAGAAATTATCAAAGGAAGTTAAAAATTACACGTTAAAATATTAGAAGACGTGCGATCAGTTGAAGTGAGTGGCAATTTTTTTCTTGAAACCTCTTCCTCAGTTATATATTCCTCTTTAATAGATAATTGATGGCTTAAGAATTCTCCCTAAGAACAAGAAATAAACTGTAAAAGGCATACAAAGTATTAAGTTCGTGAACACGAATTTCGTTTTCAAGAATCTCATTTTGAAAAACATGTTTCGAGACTCTCATTTATTTGATCCTGAGATAGATTGGGGAATACTTCTTGCAACTGTTGCATGTACATATATAACGACCCGGACGGTCATTTTGAGTATTTGCACTTTGCTCGGTAGTTTAAGGGCATGAGTAGCTCCGTATGAGGTATTGTGACTTGTATGAATCATCGATTTTGATTTTCAGGTTATTCGAGATCGATTTGGAAGAATGATTCCCAACTAGAAAGTTTTAAATTGGAAGATTGGACCGAGCTGACTTTTTAGTAATTGACATCGGATGGAGTTTTGATGGTTCCGTTAGCTCCGTTGGGTGATATTTGACTTAGGAGCGTGTTCGGATTGTGATTTGGAGGTCCACAGTTGAATTTGGCTTGAAATGATGAAAAGTTAGATTTTTGAAAAGTTTAACCACGAGTAGACTTTTTGATATCGGATTGTGGTTCCCGGAATTGGAATAGCTTATTTATGTCATTTGGGACTTATATGCAAAATTTGGCTTCATTCCAGGTTGGTTTGCTATGTTTCGACACGAGTTATGGAAGTTGAAAAGTTCAAAGTTCATTAAGCTCAATTTGAGGTGAGATTCTTCATTTTGATGTTGTTATGTGTGATTTGAGACCTACAGTAGGTCTGTGTTATGTTATGGCACTTGTTGGTATGTTTGGATGGGGTCCTGAGGGCCTCGGGTGAGTTTCGGACAAGTTTCAGACTGTTTTGGACCATGTTGTTGTTGCTGGTTTCTGCTGTTATCTGATGCTTCTGGTGTTCTCCACGTTTGTGAAGGTCCATCCGCAATCGCGGAGCGTAATTTGGTCTGCTGCAAATTGTTTCTTCACGGACGTGATGTAAGGAATGCGTTCGCGAAATGTAAGTTGATTGGGTTCCGCGTTTGCGATGGGTTGTCGCGTTCGCATAGAGCTAAAGTTGAGGAGCTGGAGGAAATGTCTTCGCTTTCACGAAGTAGAATCCGCGTTCGCGAAGGGTTGATCCTGATGTGCATCGCGTTTGCGAGGACTATGCCGTGAACGTGTAAAGTCTTTTTGTGCTGTATGATTTTGTTCATTGCGAACGCGATGGATTTCCCACGTTCGTGTAAGAGGATGCCTAGGCAAAAGTATAAAGAACTCTATGTCGAGGGTTTCAGCCATTTTTACTTTTTTGGAGCTATGGAGCTCGGATTGAGGCGATTCTTGGAGAAACTTTCACCATGTGGAATGGTTTAAGTGTTATTTACTCATTTTTATTTTATATAACGAATCTATCTTCATTTTCGATATTTGATTGAGGGTTCCCAAAAGAGAAATTGAGGGTTTTAGCCTAAAGTTTACTAATGTGAATTTTTGAGTTTTAAACATTGATATAGAGACAGATTAGAGTGAAACTAGTATCGTTGGACTCATAATTGAAAAGAATTGTCGAATTTTATGAGTTTTGTGGGGTTCCGAGGTGCGGGCCCGAGTTTTGACTTTTTAGCCGATTTTGGACTTTTGATTAAAGAATCAATATTTATCGATGGATTTGTTTCCTTTGGCATTATTTGATGTATTTGAGTTTCTTTTGGCTAGTTTTGAGACGTTCTGAGGTCAGTATGCGCGAGTTGGCACTTTTGGAGCATCGCTTGGCTTGCTCGATATTGAAATTGGCTTGTTCGAGGTAAGTAACACTTCTAAACCTTGTGCATAGGGTATGAAACCCTAAATTTCGTGTTAAGTGATTGGTACTGAGGTGACACACATGCTAGTTGACGGGCGTGTGGGCACGCACCGTGTGAATAGTGACTCCGTTATTTCAGTGGTACTGTGTAGTACCTGATCTTATTTGTAACCATAAAATCTCTACGTACTTGAGCTATTGAGTTGTGATACATGTTAGAAACCATGCCTAGGCTACATGCTTATCCTGTTGGGACCAACTGAGGTAATTTTTGTTGTTGAGCTATCTTCTTTCATTTCTTCACATACTCAATCATACGCGTTCATATGCTTATCATATCTCAGTCTTTGTTATCATTTATTGACACATCATATCATCATTTTAGGCTAGTTTCATGGCATTGTGAGCCCAAGAGACTGGAGAGATTGATGACTAAGTGAGGCCAATGGGCCTGAGTGAGAGTGATATTATGGGATGGGGATGCACGCCGCAGCAGGCTATATTGATTACATTTTATGGGATCAGGCTGCATGCCGCAACGATATAGCGCTTGGGCTGAAGGAGCCCTTCTGGAGTCTGCACACACCTCCAGTGAGCGCAGTTGATTATATATATGTATATGGATCAAGTTGCACGCCGCAAGGAGACTTATGGATATATATGTATATGGATCGGGTTGCACACCGCAAGGAGCCTTATGGCTATATATGTATATGGATCAGGTTGCAAGCCGCAACGAGTATTGTAGAGTGCTGGGTGATTGAGTGTGCAAAGTATAGAGCACGTTAAGAGAGAATACGAGACAGTGAGATTGAGTACTCATAGAGTGTGAGTACATGAGATCATCACTGAGAGGCACTTCACTTAACATGCGTACTTGAGATACATGCATAGAGATGCATTTCCTTCTGCTACCCGATTTGGTGACATTCATAATTTTACCTGTATCTTGACATGTAGGCATAGAGATGTACTTTCCTCATGCTATCTGAAAATGAAACATTTACCTGTTGAAAGGTTTCTGGGAAATATTAAAGTTTTCAAACTTAGTCATATTTTTCGACGATTTCGGTAAAGGGTTTGGGTTTTCCCTAATATACTTGTAAAGCGAAACTATTTTCGGGAATTATGAATAAGCTGAGCATTTTGAGTTCCGAGTTACTTCTTTTATTACTTGCTTTATGTTTTTATGAACTGTTGTTGGCTATTGGTGTTGGACCCGATCTTTGTTCCAACTCGTCACTACTTTCAACCTAAGGTTAGGTTTGTTACTTATTGAGTACATGGGGTTGGTTGTACTCATACTACATATCTGTACCTTGCGTGCAGATGTTGACTGTTGATATTGTTGTGTTCGACGGGAGCTGGAATTGAAGATGTACCTCCATTCCGGTTGTAGCTGCCTCTTATTCATGGTAGCCTTAGATTCATAAAAACTTTGTTTATGTACTTTTCAACTAGATGATATATTTACTTCATACCATCCTTATAAACTCTATCCTTAGAAGCTCATGATTTGTACTACCAGTCCAAAGGGAATGTAGGAGATTCAGATATTTTGTTACTTAATTGCTTTATTAATTGTTATTGGAATTGGTTAGTGGATAAATTGGCTTACCTAGTGGGTTGGGTTAGATGCTATCACGACTAGATGGATTTTGGGTCGTGACAGATTGGAACCAGGCTCTAGGTTCATAGGTTCTACAAGTCATGAGCAAGTGTCTGGTTGAGTCTTGCGGATCGATAAGATGACGTCCATACCTATCTTCGAGAGGCTACAAGACATTTAGGATATTTCCCATCTTTCTTTCCTTATTGTGCGACATTGATTCAACTTAAAGCGTAACTCTTTGAAAATCTTCCACGCATTCGTATGCGCACATGTGCGCTCGGTATCAACTGTGCATCGACGGCTTATGATTCCATGGATGAGGTGCGAGATGTGATTTTGGTGTGCTGATGATGGGACATTCTGGATTACTTGATGCCGGATTTCTGACTGCAGCTTGAGCATGGAGATTTCGGTTGTATGAGCACGTGCTTTTGGACTTATAAGTCTGGTAGTATCCCTATTAGTGAAAATTGTGGCTCGATGAGTGGTTGGATGGCTATCTAACGAGTATGATGTGACTGCGAAAAGCGTTCAACTTGTTTGAATGTGACAAAAAGAGTTTGATTGAGATGTAAATTGGGTGCTTGATTTCCGTCTTGATTTGATGTATAATCTCGAGTTATGGGTGTGTTGAAGCACCTTTCATGTTGTTTAATTGTGGAGTGAAGTAGATTTTCATGTCTTGTTATGAGTTCAGACTTAGGAAGATTAAGTGATGGCGTAGTAGTTGTGGTTGTGGAAGGGTATAGAGAGATGTTAGTTTGAGGCAAAGCAGGTGGGTTATCTCCTGCGGGGTAACTTGAGGTTGTGTGATCCCTATATTGTTTTGTAGAGAGTTCTCTTTTACCAGTGAATTCTATGTAGTGCAATTTGAGTTTGGATCGCTTGTGGAAGTTGGCTTGACTGTTACAAGGGTGAATGCGAGATTTGCAAATGATTTGAGGTATTAGATGGTTTGTGCTACATGAGCTTATGAAGGGTTTAGTTGAATCTCACTACGGTATGGCAGTAATTGGGTATGGTTATTGTAAGTTATCAGATGTTTTATTCCATGGCTTTGAGACAAGTGGGGGAGTTTGTTATCTACGAGTTGATTGCACGACTATGTGTTGTATTGGTTCAGTTTGAGGTATACTGGTGAATCAGGTATGACTTACAGAGGTTGACATCGAGGATGAATCGAGTAAGGAAAATTCTGGATGCGGGTTGTATTACACTTTATGGGTATATGGAAATCATGGAATGATTTGAGTTGTTATTCATAATGGATGTAGTGCGCATGGTGTAGGAATTTGCTCGGTTGCGCTAAGGCGGTGTTGGTATGATAATGGGGCATAGGTCCTTCGGTCCATCTGGTCAGTTTAATTGAGATTTTAGGAGAGTGGAAGGCTCTCAAGAATGGTTCTAATGGATGCAAGATTTAAATGTAGCAAAATTGGTAACTTTCAGGATTTATATATGGCTAGAAACTAAGATTTTCATTGGATGGTGTCGATACTCGCGGTATTTCTATATCATTGTGGATTATACACTTCAGTATCAATGAGGTGAAAGAAAGAAGTTTTAGGTTCACATAAGGTCTCTTTAGAGTGTGTGTATTGGTTGTGGTGCCTTAGGGTGCTTAAGGAGAGATACAACGGCTTATGAGCCTTCTGGCGGTGTGGTTTCATGCTAGGGTCTTGGTTGGTGAGTTTTGGTTGAGGATCGTGGTATTATGGCGAGGAGTAGTATCAACTTAAAGGTAATTCGGAATGAACTCCCAGAAATAGGGTAGCTCGATAGTACATTGGATCAGCACAGTAATGAGTATGATCAGTTCTTTGGGTACTAATGATGTGGTGAGACTCACAGGTATTTCGTGGCAATGCTCTTGGGTTTTTGCAGCCTGAGTGGCATGCTTGAGTTAGACAGATTCAATTTTGATGGTTTGGTTATGTGCAAATGGGTTTCAGAGAGTTCTTAATGGTTTCTACCACGGTTCGAGGAGTATATTTCCTACTGACGTGAGGAACATGTGGCGTATAGTGATTTTCTCCTAGATGAGATCAAATGGAAGGTCCTTGGTTAATTGATATGTAGTTGCTTGTGACTCAGAGTTGATTTTGAGATTTTCGTATTTTTCATATGATGGCATAATGGGTGTGGTGTGGTGTGGTGTGGTGTGTAGGATTGAGATTTTCATGTGCAAGGTCACGATTCGGTTTTGAAAGGAAGGTCTTGAATTCTTAGGCAACATTGACGGTTTCAGATGACTAGGTGAATGATATTACTATTTGATAGTGATTGAGTAGAGTGTACATTTGAGAAGGCACACTATGTTTTGATTTATTGATACTACATTGGTATTGCGGCACTCTCCTGGTTGATCGACTACTGATTTTCAAATGTTGCTATGTGGCACGAAAGAATGGGAGAAGTATTCCTCGTGGGATGATCGTGTATGAGATATATATTAGACATTCAGGCGGCGGAGCCGGATCAAATATGGTAATTCGTGTGTTATACGGATTTGGAGACTAGGAGTTCTCAGGAGCCGATTATTTCATGGTTGTGGACTGTGAAAATGTGGCCAAGCTAGTCAGATGATGAAATGTGTTATACCATTGTTGAGGAATGTGTCATTCGGTTGGAATTGATTTTATTCGTATCGTATATGTCCTATTAGTTACTCTTCTATGCTACGAGAGGTTGTGATCTGTTGGTTATATGCACACACGGTGCGGTTCTATTTGGGATTTATAGCGAAATTTGAGCAAGATGGGTATTTGGGTGTTACATGATTGATTGTGCATTGGTTATGTTCTTTCGAGCTTGTGCGACATTGCATCATTTGCTTCTCTGTGGTTATGGTAATGCACTTTGGGAACTAAATGTCAAATCGCGCGGGGTTATTGATTTTGAGTAGGGTGGCTTGAGGTATATGACATGGACCAGTGTTTGGATGAGGTCACGCATTGCAGTGGAGTTATGTTGAGCTATAAACCCTTGTGTTAGATTCGTGTGATGGTTCTATGGTGTGTGATGGATTCTCAGCATTTCGTTGTGGCGGTACTTGTTAAGCTTGCGGGATAGTTCTCTCATTTGAGTCATTTTTCCATGATTGAGTACATTTGGAATGTTGCTTATTGGTGCACGAATTGCACGGGTTGTGGCTTTAGATTGTATTGATGTGGCATGTCACTAGGGTGGTCGTGTTGGATGAGATGAGGTCATTGGACCTAGAATAGATACTACCGAATTCGATTACAATATGTTTGGAAGGATAATGTCGAAAGTCGGCTTAGAAATTGGCTAGGGAGTTCCATGACTAGTTTGTCTGATGAATGGTTATGTGTTCTGCGTGTTTCTTTCATCATCGGCAGTGTACGAATGTTTTAGAATGAGTTTCTTTTTACATGAGGTTTATTACCGGAGTTGGGTTGTTTTGGGTAGCTATTGTGATTGGAGATTTTGCTATGAGTATTTTGAGTTATGCAGTATATCATGTGATTATATCTTGGGTTATGGATATGTCTTGATACAACTCGTTCAGACTTATACAGTGTGTAGATGCGAGATTCTGATCTTATAGAAAATTCGGATGTTGGAAATAGGATTCTAAGGCTTATGGGCTAGGTTGAATTAAGAAATTTCAGTTATATTGTGTTATTAGACCTATACGGATAGGGTGATGCGGGATCACCCCCGGATATGTGCATGGTAAGGTTATACGACAGTTTGGTCGCTTTGGGAACAACTCTGGGCACGTTCAAGGACGAACGTATGTTTAAGTAGGGGAGGATATAATGACCCGACCGGTCGTTTTGAGTATTTTCACTTCGTTTGCTAGTTTACGGTCATGAGTAGCTCCGTATGATATATTATGACTTGTGTGAATCGTCGGTTTTAGTTTTCAACTTATTCAGGATCGATTTCGAAGAATGATTCTCAACTAGAAAGTTTTAAATTGGAAGAGTTGACCAAGTTGACTTTTTAGTAATTGACCTCAGATTGGAGTTTTGATGGTTCTATTAGCTCAATTGGGTGATTTTGGACTTAGGAGCATGTCCGGATTGTGATTTGGAGGTCTGTAGTTGAATTTGGCTTGAAATGGTGAAAAGTTAGATTTTTGGAATGTTTGACCAGGGATGGACTTTTTAATATCGAATTCGGACTGTGGTTCCGGGAACTGGAATAGCTTCGTTATGCCATTTGGGACTTGTGTGCAAAATTTGGGTTCGTTCTAGGTTGGTTTTCTATGTTTGAACTATGGAAGTTGAAAAGTTCAAAGTTCATTAAGCTCGATTTGAGGTGCGATTCATAGTTTCGATGTTGTTATGTGTGATTTGAGGCCTCGAGTAGGTCTATGATATGTTATGGGACTTGTTGGTATGTTTGGACGGGGTCCCGAGGGGCTCGGGTGAGTTTCGCACGGGTTCCGGACTATTTTGGACCATGTTGTTATTGCTGGTTTCTACGATTACCTGATGTTTCTGGTGTTCTCCGCGATCGCGAAGGTCCAGCCACGATCGTGAAGTGTATTTTGGTCTGCTGCGTATTCGTTCTTCATGGGCGCGATGTAAGGAACACTTTCACGAAAGGTAAGCTGACTGGTTTCCGCGTTCGCGATGGGGTATCGCGTTCGCATAAAGCTGAAGTTGAGGAGCTGGAGGAAATGTTTTCGTGTTCGCGAAGTAGCGGTCGCGTTCGTGAAGGGTTGGTCCTACTAGAGTCTTTTTGTTCTGTGTGATTTTGTTCATCGGAAACGTGATGGATTTTCCTCGTTCGCGTAAGAGGATGCCTGGGCAGAAGTATAAAGAACTCTACTTCGAGGGTTTCGACCATTTTTACATTTTTGGAGCTATAGAGCTCGGATTGAGGCGATTCTTGGAGAACCTTTCACCATGTGGGCTGGGGTAAGTGTTCTTTACTAATTTTTGATTTTATATCACAAATCTATCTTCATTTTCGGCATTTGATTAAGGGTTCCAAAAGAAAAAATTGAGGGTTTTAGCCTAAAGTTTCATAATGTGAATTTTTGAGTTTTGAACATCGATTTGGAGGCGCATTAGAGTGAAACTAGTATGGTTGGACTCATAATTGAATGGGTTGTCGAATTTTGTGATTTTTGTCGGGTTCCGAAGTGAAGGCTCGAGTTTTGACTTTTTAGCCGATTTTGGGCTTTTGATTAAAGATTCAACTTTTATCGATGGGTTTGTTTCCTTTGGCATTATTTGATGTATTTGAGTTGCTTTTGTCTAGTTTTGAGCCGTTCGGAGGTCGGTACGAGCAAGTTGGCACTTTTGGAGTATCGCTTGGCTTGCTCGATATTGGAATTTGCTTGTTCAGGGTATTAACACTTCTAAACTTGATGTTGAGGGTATGAAACCCCAAATTTCTTGTTAAGTGATTCGTACTGAGGTGACCCACATGCTAGGGGATGGGCGTGTGGGCGCACACCGTGTGAATAGTGACTCCGTTATTTCTGTAGTACTGTGTAGTGATGCGAGACTAAAATGCATAGTTTAATATGTAATATACCTTACATTTGAGGTGCGTTAAGGATAAAAATACACTTTTTATGTGCTTAATGGAGTTTATTTCATGTGTAGGTGAATTGGAGATGGAAACGAAGCTAAAGGGATGCAAATACGTCGAAAAATGCGCAAAAAGGAGACAATCGGGCGATAGCCGGGCGACAGAGCCCTACAGCCTGACCCTACCTGACGTTAGCCAGGCGTTAGGGATGAAACGCCAGCCCTAGCCTGGCGTTAGCCAGGCGTTAGGGTCCAAACGCCTGAGGTTCCCAGTTCGGCCAAATCCGAGTTTTGACGAGTTTAAGTGTTTCCTGATTGAAATAGAAGTCTCCTACACGGTTAGGGTTCGCCCTAAACATATAAATAGACACCAAACAACACAACTTAGAGGATTCGAAGAGGACGGAGGCGATTAGGAAGGATTCAACAAGAAAACACCATAGAAGTGACAAACATTGATTTCTACATCTAGTATTCATTACTTTGTATTTCAATTACGCAATTTATTTTAGTTTTAATTCTCAATAACATGAGTAGCTAAACTCTTTAGTCTAGGGTTTTGGTAGAACCTGTTGGGGATGAATTCATTGTGATATTATATATTTTGGGTGATTAATCTCTTTTTGTTCAACTACGTTCTTATTATAGTTGATTGAAAGGGCCCTTGATTAACTATTCCTATTTATTATGTATCTACT
>ML329109.1:0-20070 GCA_005239505.1 Nicotiana paniculata
AATAGACAATATTGCAGAAATAGAAAATCGAAGTTGATTGTATTCGAGAATCAGATGCCTTTACAAGCTGTTTTCCCCTCCCTTATATAGGAGATTCTTATAACGTACGACTCTTGCTATGGTTACTCATTAATGACTAATTATGACATTAATGAAGCGTTACAAAGGATAAAGGTAATTGGGGTTCGGTTACATAACGTTCGCGTAATCAATTGTGGGTCCTTGAATCTGCCCGTAGCTTTGTCTAGATTCATTCTGACCGTGCCTCTCTCCCGTTTTGATCAAGTTGANTCCACGTGACTGGCTGAGTTGTCAAAAGCTGGCTTACGTGTGAAACTCTTTTTTACCAATACAAGCCTGAGAAGCGGGCTAGTGACACAAGAAACACACCGGCCTGATCCATACTCTCTATGAAGACAACCATGCTGACGAAGACATCCTGAAGCATTCGGGTAGCAATGAACCCCTCTAGGACTGAGTCAGTCCTACTGGCTCGACCTGAACTGATATCTCGTCATCTTAAGCTATTTGAGGCTCGACTATGGCTGCCGCTGCGCGTGCTATAGCCTGAGCTCCGCCTCTACCTTTACCTTTGCCATTGCCATTGCCCCTAGTAATGGTTGCAATCTGGGGCTTCGTCTATTGATCAAATGTGGACGATACACATGTACTCACTATCTGTGAGAGAATAAGAGAAGAAATATTTAAACTTTATGATATAAAAAAGTTGCACGAAGAGAAAGAAAGAAAGTGAAGATTCCTAAAGCCTTATAGTCTCTAGAAGATATGTACAGACATCTCTGTCCGATCCTCAAGACTCTACTAAGCTTGCTCATGACTCGTGAGACCTATATAACCTAAGGCTCTAATACCAACTTATCACAACCCAAAATCTCAACTCACGGGGTCGTGATGGGGACTAACACCTGCTTGCTAGGCAAACCAACACATAAAGATAAGTATGAAAGAAATAAACCAACGGTTAATAGCACAATGATAATACAGAGCAATAATAACTCAGAAGCGTACATAATAAGTCTAAAGATAACCACTTATGATCAACCACCCCAAGATGTGGAGTCACGAGTATATGAGCTACTAGAGTTTACTAAATGCATTATCTACAAAGAAGTACAATATTGTTTGGTAAAAAGGAAACATTATAGAAGAAATGGAAAGATGACTGTAAGTCTTGTGAACGGTTTGCAGCTCAACCTTGAGTTGCCTATCTAGTGTCTGTGAAGCAAATCTTGGGACTCCGTTGATACCAATATCTGAATCTGCACAAGGAGTGCAGAAGTGTAGTATGAGTACAACCGACCCAATGTATTCTGTAATTGTCAATCCTAACCCCAACGAGGTAGTGATGATTATAAGATAAGACACCTATATATAAACCTATGAAGTTACGCAACGAGAAATAACGAGGTGGTCGGTAAAATGACAAGATAATAACATGTGAGAGAATTAAAAAGGTATTTTAGTAAAGAGACATAGAACGAGAAAAAAAAGAAGAAAGGTACTACTAAAGTAAAGCACAACTTACGATTCTATAAACAACTCCAAACAAACCTTTCAAAGAAAGTTATGAAGCAACATAGACAAATCCTCAATTTGTATAGTAAAACAAGAACAAACCATACCAACAATTAGCACAACACCACCCATTGTTCTTTTACGCTTATCCTCGCAAACACAATATAATAGAAACACCCTTCGTGAATTTCCTTCGGGCTCCAATCCAAACATCCACATAAATATAATAACATCATAAAAACTCGCTGTAAGCTCAAATCATCAAAATAACATCTATAATCAAGAATCAAACACCAAAACTCAAAAGAAATTCTAAGTGCATATTCCAACTTTTCACATAAAGAGCCGAAACAACTTCAGGTCACCTAGTACCCCAAAAAAATATGCGTAGAAGTCCAAAATCATCAAAACACCGATCTGATGTTGTTTACCAAAAATATTGATTGTGCTCAACTCTAGCCGTTTTCAAGTTCAAAAATTAAGTTTTCTTGTAAAATTCACATTTAAGCTTTCTGGAAATCAACACTGATAACGAAAGCAAGTCATAAATCATCAAATAGTGCTATAAAAGTTCTCAAATCATAAAATGAGGAGCTAGTACACAAAATGACTTATTGGGTTGTTACAGTGCCGAATAATAGTTACAGAATAAGAATCCCAATGGCCTTAGCTTTCAGGAGGCCAAGAACTACACTAGAAGTGAATAAAAATGACCCCTAGAAGGTACCAAATAATGATAGCGATTCATAAAACAGAGCAGATGATCCAAAATTACGCAGTGAACCAGTGAGTGTAAGCAACCGTGGGAATAATTTGTGACTAATGTGGCAAGGAAAAGCGGAGGTGTTTTATAGTGTATTATGAAAAATAAA
Organism: Nicotiana paniculata; assembly: GCA_005239505.1. Taxonomy (NCBI): domain Eukaryota; kingdom Viridiplantae; phylum Streptophyta; class Magnoliopsida; order Solanales; family Solanaceae; genus Nicotiana; species Nicotiana paniculata. Next base: position 2,409 of record ML329109.1, read on the forward strand.
TCAATCGCATGGAATCAACATAGGGTAGATTGGCCGGAACCCTAATTCACACAAATCAATCAAATATTGACGAAAGAATATAAAATTTGAACCACGAATTGAAGAATCAAGAGAGGAGAATTGGATTTTCCTTCTATTAAAAGATCTGAAGATTCTTTCCTTCCAAGAACACCATGAATATATCTTAAATAGAAGCTAGGTGCATAAATCTCAGCCATAATTACCATAAGCAAGCGAATTTTAGAGAATGTGAGCCAAAAATGGCAAGAGCTTATGGGATTTGAGCAAAAAAGGAAAGAAAAGGAGGATGATCTTGGAAATTAGGGTTAGGTTCTGTGAGAGGGAAAGGGAAAGAAAGCAGTTGAAAGAGGCAATGAGGGGTTAGGGTTTTCGGAGCTTTTACTTAAGAAGGGAGGAGGAATTGAGGCCGTTTGATCAAGGAAATTGGACGAATGGGATCTTTAGAGAGGAAATTGAGTTGGTCAAGCGGGTCTTGGGTAGGTCAAATGGGTCGAGCAGGCTGCTGGATTTGGGATTTTGATTTTGGCCTCTTTTATTTGCAAAATCAGCCTTTTGAAGTGTAGTTGGCCTTTATTTGGGCTAAACCTAAAAGCATATGCAATTAAATTGTACTTAACTTATGAAATAAAAAAATAAGGACATAAATTGCTATTTTTTGAAATTAAATAATACCAATATACATAACTAGGATATAAAAATATTATTTGGACAAGAAAACAGTAAAAAATATGCAATTAATTATAAAAATAGGATATTATTGTCAATAATGCAAAGAATAATATAAAATTATGGTAAAATTATAAAAAATACTATTTAAAATATTATAATACATATAATACTCTAAATATAATAAAGTTATATTGATCAATTGGTCAATCATAAATGTCACACTCTAAACCAGGGGTGACGTGGCCGGCACCTGGTGCCTTACTTGATCCCGAGCGTACCAACTGTAACTCGCATAACATGAACATACACAACAATTTGGGCCGACAAGGACAATCTATAACACAAGAAATACTAATATAGGTCGACAAGGCCACCATACTAACATACTGAAAATACAAGACACGTCTACAAGCCTCTAAAGAGAAGATATAACTATATTGTTGTTGGGACAAGGTCAAGACCTACCTATACTGTCTGAATATACAACAAAAACTCTAGACCTTGTAATTTCTGATGATGTGAAGCATATCAATCAAGATGTACACTGGCACGCCTACTGCACAAGCCTTTCTTTATGATTCTGGACCTACATGAATGAAATGCAGTGGCCTGGCAAAAGGGGCGTCAATACAAAATAATGTACCGAGCTTGTAAGACAACTGAACAACTGAAACTGGATTGATGTACATAATATACTGAATGTAATATGAGGATTCAATGATAATTTGAAAATATGTACTTGTCTTTGACTCATATCATATAAGTAATACCGAAATAAACAATCCAGCCTCATATTGGGCTCGATGTGAATATGTATAGCCCCGTAGGCAAATGTATAGCTCGAAAGGCATCTATCTAGCCCCAAAGCCAATGCATGCATTTGTTTAGCCTCGTAGGAATATAGTAATACAGAAAATGACACACATATACTCTCTATTTCTCAAATAGACTTGTAACAATGATAAACTAAATAGGAACTCTCAACAAGGAATAGCTACATCACGAGCAAGATAGAATAACACAACATGGGATCTTTACGAATGACTTTTATTTGGTACATTTTGTTTGAAACTTACTTATCTGTGGATTCATGCCATTGAATGAAGAGAAATAGCCTTTACATACCTTGTGAAATAATATTCCCAACAACCACGATAAGCTCAACTCACCGCACCTTAATCTACAACTATGAAAATGACGTTGTCGTCACACTACAATAGTACTACTATCGTATTTCAAACGAAAAACTTATTTTACAACAGATCGGGCAGAATTTTCCATGTTTCTTCCACATTACTCAAGTTCATAATAATCACAACAACAATCCAAACAACCAGCAATCCTATAATAATCTTGCAACCCAAAACAATGATACAACGAGCGGCAAGCTCAATTTACGACGAATGAAGCTATACATTCAAACCCTTTCTTATTTCAAATATATGTCAACAACAACAAAAATAACATACTTAGGTTGTACCATAAATTTACATCCATAAAATACCACAAGAAAATTCTCAAAACAATTCAACAAGTAACAATAACACAACTACAATTTGTGACTTTTATTATACGAGTTTTAAACTGTACAAGCTAACTATGACTTCTACAAGCTTAAATACATGTAGAAGGGACATGTTATTACCTTAAAACACCATATCAACTCAAAAATGAGGTTAATTTACTTTGAAAATTTCTCAAAATCAACCACAAGAAGAACAACAATCTCACAAGCACCACGAGATTCCCAATGTTAGATTCACATTGTTCGCCTTGGTTTTTGCTCTTGGATCATTTGAGTACTTTTAGATAGGGTTTATAAGTGTTTAGGATTTGGAACAAGTGAGAAATGAGATTAAAATGATAAGCCCCCGAATATATACACTTTTAGAAGTTTGCACCACCTCAAGTGGGTCTCAAAGGGACTGCCTGCAGTCTCAGGAAAACACAAATATCCCTCTACTATGATATTGTATATATGAACGGTTTAATGAGTTATAAAATAGACTCATATAACTTAAATTTGGTGGGTGGATCACCCTGTAACTCCAAGTATGTTGGGAGAAAAAAATATTGACATCCGCCTCATATTTCAGTAAACTTATGAATGTGACTTGCGATATCTTTTGCCGACTTTTATTTAATAAGTTTCTTGACTTTAATACTTATCATATGAATATTATACGATTCAATTACATCATCACAGGACCTTCTTATCATGTTATTAACTCCTACTATTACCCCAAAAGTAGGGGTTATAACATCGTCACGTACCTCGAATGTACGATTTGTAAGTCACTTCATAAATTGTGAAATTTCGCTGAAACTTATTCTTTTCGATTAGATTAACTTCTTACCTCCTCCAACATATACTTAAAACTTATTAAACATGGTATAAACACTTATAATCCGCAAAGATACGCTTACCCTTCGAGCTCATGTCGACTAGCTTATGACTCAACTTAACGTATGAAAATCCTCATGACCGATGCAAGCTCTCACTCTCAAGATTGGATATGCACATATGTGCAAAAGTGTAGTATGAGTACACCACAATCAGTAACGAGTAAGTATCAAGACTAACCTCAGTGAAGTAAGACGAGGTTCAAGTCATGTGATACTCAATAGTCAAATAACCTGTGCAATAAATAAATAATTGGAAACATAATATGTAATGGAAAATATTAGTAACAATCTCATTAGAACAAGTGATAACAACACAACGTAGAAGAATCCACCTTTGTCAAAAAACCATCAAATAGAAGTGGGGGCATATAATAGCGTGTCAAATTCAATTAACAACTCATTAAAAATACAAGGAGGAGTTTTAAGAAACATGAATATGATCAAAATATCAACCTCGTTTCAACACATAAACAACAACAAGAGAAACACCCCCAAATCATCACATAAAATCATCAACGATGTCACCTTAATTTTTTTGCATGTGCAAATATAATAAATGCCATCCTTATTTCGCGACATGCACGTATCACCACCCTTATTTCTCCATATGGGAAATCCGAGAAAATGCCACCCTTATTTCGCCCCACGCGCACAAAAATAATCACAATCGCACGGTAAAGACCTCGTGCTTACACCTAATCAATCTGCTCAACATCTCTACATGTGCCACAATTATTACAAAATTTAATTCCAATATTTCATCAAATATATAAGCTCGTATTTTATCAAAAAGGTGCAAAATAACATGAAAATAGTAAAATGCGGATGAGTATTTAACATATAACGCTCCTACTGTCTAAAATAATTACAGTGATCATGTTCACGTAGCCACAAAGCGATTAAGCATGTTTCCTATAAAATCCATCCTCAATTAAGGTATATTAATATTCTAAGGTCTAATCCGGTCATAAGCCACACATAGTACCCATGTACACGCTCGCCACCTCGTGTACACATTGTTTTCCACATAACACGAATAAGCAATTAAGGCCAAATACTAAGGGATATTCCCCAAATAAGGTCAGGCAAGATACTTATTTCAAGCAAGCCCAATCAATATTCTAAAACGTTCGTGCCTCTCGAATCGTCCTTCGACCACGTCAAATCTAGCAAAAAATAATTCAATAACATCAAATACGACTGTAGAAATCGATTCCAAGTAATAAGGCTTTGATCTTTATCAAATATCAAAAAGTTAACTAAAATGTCAACCCAGGCCTGCCTCTTAGAACTCGACAAAAGCACAAATCCCGACTACCCATTCAAATACGAGTCCAAATATACAACTTTCAACCAAAACCGACTACAAATCAGGGTTCAAATCTCCATTTTTCACTTTAAAAGTTTTTTGCCAAAACCCCTAATTTTTCTCTGTTAGATCCACCAATCAAATGCCAAAAATGAAGGTAGAATCATGAAAAATAATTAAATCCGAGCCCAAAACACTTACCCAACCTAAGTGGGTGAAAATCGCATAATAATCGCTTCAATTCGAGCTCCCAATTTTAAAATATGATAAAGTGAGCTCAAAGTATAGAAAATAATAACTTAAAGTTCTGCCCATCAATGCCATGAACGAACGCGGCCAATGCCTCACGTTCGTGAAGCAAAACCCAGTACTGGACCAAATTTAACCTTCGCGAACACAATATGGCAACCACGAGTGCGATGTACAACATCCGCTGGCCTATGCGAACGCGGTCTCCCACCCCCGAACGCAAAGGCCAAATGCTTGACGACCCTATCCGGCCTTCCGTCTATGCAAACGCGACACCCAGGTCATGAACGCGAAGGCCACTGCTCACCAAGCTCCGTGAACGCGACAATCCCATCGTGAAAGCAAAGAACAATAATGACACTTCCCCAAAATAGCCTTCGCGATTGCGGGGCCTGCTCTATGATCGTGAAGCACACCAGACATCCGCAATTACAGCAGTTCCAAACTTCACCAAAATGATTTGAAATCCATCTGTAACACACTCGACCCCCTCGGGACCTTTTCCAATCATACCAACCAGTCCCAAAATATAATACGGATCTACTCGAGGTCTCAAATAACACAAATTAACGTCAACGCTATGAATCACACCTCAATTCAAGATTAATAAACTAATCAACTTCTAATTTTCAAAACTCATGCCTAACCAACTCGAAATAATCCCAAATGTTGCACACAAGTCCCAAATGACATAACAAACATATTCCAACTCCCACAACAATCTGAACTCGATAATATCAAGGTCAACTCCGGATCAAACCCATGAACTTTTAAAACCTTTAAATTTCTAACTTCCGTCAAAAAGAACTAAATCAACCTAGGAACCTCCAAATCCAAATACGTACATATGCCAAAGTCCAAAATCACCCTACAAACTTATTAGAACCATCAAAATTTTATTTCGGTAACTCTTATAACTTAAGCTTCCAACCTTGAAACTAAGTGTTCCAATTCACTCAAAAACCTTTCCGAACCCAATCCAACTATCCCCGCAAGTTACATAACAACAAATACACATACAGGGAGCATCAAATGTGGAAACGAGTCTTAAATACATAATACAGCCGGTCGGGTCGTTACATTCTTGTCGTGTCTCGAAATGCCTTTCGTAGGTGAAACTTTCAAGAATACCCAATCATCAGTGCAAAATGCTAAGTCATGTCATAACACATCTGCATATTAATTTTGACAGCTCTGGGCTATTAATAATCGCTTATCAATGAGCTTTACTTTGTCTATAGCTTAATGAATCTAATTGGGTCTAAGTAAATCTAATTCGCCTATCTCGAACCGCCTAACAGGGGATATGCATTTGGAATAATATGGAGCCATACTAATGAAAGCTCTCAAAAGTCTAGCGCGCACACTCATAACGTATCCTCGAGTGTCTTAATCATGCGCTTTGCCTGGCCGTCTGTCTGTGGATGAAAGTCGTACTAAGATTTACCAGCGTCCCCACACCCTTCCGGAAGGACCTTCAAAAGTTAGTCGTAAAATAGGCGTCTCTATCGGGTATAATAGCCTCTGGAACACCATGTAATTATACTATTTCTTTAACGCATAACTTAAATAATTCTCGACTATATAAGCAAGTCTAACTAGAAAGAAGTGGGTTGACTTTGTAAGTCTATCAACAATCACCCATATTGAGTCGAACTTACGACATGAATGAGGGCAACTTGTAATGAAATCCATACTAATCATCTCCTACCGCCACATCAGAATCTGTATGTCCTGAACAATCCCGCCGAGCTTCTAGTGCTCTATCTTCACTTGCTGACAATTATGATCTCGATAATTATCTTTTTCATATCATTCCACCAATATATTTTTTTAATATCAGGATATATCTTAGTCGTCCTTGGATGAATAGAATAAATAATGGCCCTCTGCCATAATCTGTGTCGAAATCCCACAACATCTGGAACACATAATCGGCCTCGATACCTCAAGACTCCATATTTTGTTACCTCGAAAACTATAATTTTATTTCGATAGACCTTCTTCTTGAACTACCAAAGATGTCATTCCCCAAACCCGGGGGGCGAGACTGGCACCCGGTGCCTCACCTATCGTTGCATACCAATTTGCGACTAAGGGATTCTGATCATATAATGTCATACTTTGTCCATGGGCCACATTGCGAGACAATTTGCAAACACTGACTAAACATCAATATAAAGCAGGGACGACGAGGCCGTCATAACTACTACAACTGGAAAACCAATCAAAATATACATACAAGGCCTACAAGCCCAACATACTGCACTAACTAACATGATATGTCTACAAGCCTCTACTGATGGATATATTGTGATCGGAACAGGGCCCCAACCTACTCATAACATATATATACATATATACACAAGATATAAAGCTCTAGACCCGGGAACTCCGAAGGGCATGGAGCTTACCGACCAAGCTGAACTCGGGAAACACCTAATGAGGAGGTCTACCCGTCTGTCTGTCTGAAACTATACGCATGAAATGCATCGCCCCTAGAAAAGGGATGTTAGTACGAAATAATGTACCGAGTATGTAAGGCAATATACTGAAAGCTGAAACTGAACTGATAATATAATAATTGAAAGTAACTGGGAGTCAAAGATAATATGAAGATATGCTCACCTGCTGGTACTGACTCAACTCTGTCAATATATATAAGGCTAGGTATATATATATATATATATATATATATATATATATAAAACTGATCTGTTGTAGGCGAGCTCGGCCATACTAGGCTCTGTTTCTCGGCCATTCTGGGCTCGCTTATAGGCGCTTGGATATAGTAGGCTCCGCATATAACTTACCACCTGATCAGAGATTTCCCAATAGGGGCCTTCCCATCGATTATAGCTCGATGATAGTGAAAATATTGTAATACTGTATATATAGACTTTATGCTCTCTTGACTGGAAGAAGACAATGCTCAATTGAATATGAAGTCCCGATAAGGGAGAATAATGTAACTTATGAGACTAGGAAAATGTACATAAATCCAGGGATATGAATTTCTCTTTATGTCTCGTTACCAAAACTCGTGTAATTACGAGATCATGCCAAAATGAATAAAGGTTTAGCCTTAACACACCTGAGCCGATTCTCTTGACCAATCCCTCTAACACACGTCAATTGCGACAAAACACGTGACGACAAGATCGGAGTAGGAAAAAAAGCCGTATGATATTCTTGAAAAAGATTGCACTGTACTTCCTTAGAATCGCAGAATCTCAAGTTACAACTCCGACCATTATAAATCACGTACGCAATCTCTCTGAAACGTGATGTTGTATCTTGTAATCCTGGGGGGGGGGGGGGGGGNTTAGCTTGTATTGCTAAAGTGCATATATTTGTGTAAACCACGTTCAAAAGGCTTAAAGAATGCTAAAGTGCATATATTTGTGTAAAACGTTCAAAAGGCTTAAAGAATGCTCAAGTGCATATATTTGTCTAAAACGTTCAAAAGGCTTAAAGAATGTTAATCTTGTTAAATGCCCTAATAATGTGACACCTTGCCATGTCTTATATAAGTCACTTAGTGATTTTTCTAACAAATTCATGGGCTGCCACGTTATAGGTAAAATCCCTCAAACTTATTCAATTTTAATTAATTGATAATTTATTAATCTCCCACTAACCAATAATTAGCCAATTACTTATATAATTAAGAATTATCTCAAATTATTTATAATACTACTCACTTTTAAAACACCTTATACATCTTACTATCATGGTCATGTGGTACTTTGTATGACACTAGTCTATAAATACGGGGTGTTATAGCTCGGGCCATATTTTATCCTAAAATAATCTCATTCCCAAACTTATGTTGCTTAACTTATGACGAAACTTTAATGTAAGAAAACATGGGGCGTAACAAAAGCATAGAACCTTTATACTATCATTCTTCCACCTCTGCTGCTAGAGATGATACTATTGTATTTTGAATCAGAATTCTTTAATCACCTCGGGCTAAAAGTCAAACTTTCCAAACTAGCTAGTTGATGTCTCTTTCAACCAACCCTCTTCTCTCGACCCCCAAGTAAGTCAAATTATTTATAGATCCGCGGTTAAGGTCGTCAGCTACAACATTAGCCTTTTCTGGGCGATAAATGTATCAACATCACAATTCTTTAGTAACTATCGCCTCTATCTCGAGTTCAACTCCTCCTGTTTTAATACCGGAGGCTCTTATGATCCGTAAAGATGTCAACATGAATGTTGTATAATTAATACCACCAAACTATGGTTAAATATAAATCATGGGTCAGATAGTTCCCTTTATAGATCCTCACTGCCACTAATCATGAGCAATTTCCTTTCCTTGCTCATTTTTACACTTACAACATGGATATACTAACTTATCTTAGTTCCCACACATCCTGAAACTTCCTATATACATAATTTCAACATTACTCTTAATTCTTATCTTCTGTTCAGTGGACATGATAGGTGATGAGTAACTAACTTACTCCCTATTTGTATACGTACCAAATTCTATAGATCTTGACGTTATAGGACAACCTTTTAATAATATCTAATTAAGATCGCTATACTCAGACCGAATTCTCCCTCCTTTGTCTTGGCTAAAGTCTTCTGTTGCACATAATCTTTTTCGTATCAAAATACGAGCTCATTACATCATATACTCTGTAGAATTTTAGGTGATTTTGAACTGTCTGTAACCATTCCTAATTACTTTTCACTTCACCTTTACTCTAGTAATATTACTTTTGAACATAAATTTTAAACACCTCCCTTGTATTCTAGGATCAATGATCTCCTTTTGACTTTTCAAAAGCTTATATTGAATTTCATCTACCATTGCTTCTGTCTGAAATACTTTCTAAGAGTCACGACCGTGCACTTGTAGGACTGAAACTTCTTACATTTAGCGCCGTGTGTAATTTTGTATGATCTAATGACTTGTCTGAGTTCTCTCGTCTAGCCATAACTAGGCCCTTCATAACCCAATTACTGATTGCTCAATCTATTTATCTTCATATCTCAATTCTAAGTAACTCCTCTTGAGGCTATGTCTCTGCCTTGATTTACCCCTCACTCTAGCTTCCTGAGTATCAAATGTCCGGTTATACTTACCATCAGTTGGCGTCTCTAGCGAGGAAGTGATTATTGTCTCTTCTCTACCATTTGGATCTGCGCATTATTCTAGAGTCGTTACACATGTGTAAGGTCTAAGTAAATACAATCTCATTCATATAAACCTCTTGTTTTAATCCTTCTTACCTCTCTATCACTAATCGAACCACATGATTCTGCCTCGATACTTTATCATACCATCCCCCCCCCCCCCCCNACATTAGCCAAAACTTATTTGTTTTTGTTCATTCCTATTGCAGCAACAAGATGGACTTTACGGCTGAGAATGGACCAACTATTAAATCTTGGATGGAAATTTCTTTTACCTATTTCTCTAGGTAATCTATTATTGACAACTTCGTCCCAACTTTTACATAGAAGATATGATTTCTTGGAACTGAGGTTTATTAGTTTTTACGTGGTTATCTTAAGTTACTACCTACTATTTGCATTTCTTAATCCACATGCTAGATTGGTCTTTTGATAACTCTTATTGAAGCCGCCAATTCACTTCTTGGAATTACGACTTATACCTCTTTATAATCCAAAACTTGCCTTCTCTTGCTTTCTTCTCTTCTAGATTACGAACCTCGTCGTACTACCATACTTTAGTTCATAATCGTTAACCATTTCATATATCTACTCATACAACTTCACTTATCCTTCTATCTATCCTTACTGACATTACTACCTCTTATCTTCCTCTAGAGGACTCCATCGAGACATTCATTGCTTCTAGCTTCCCACACTTCATTTGGCCTTATTCTTTGGTCTCTTAATATACCTTCTTCACTGGAAACACGAAAATTACATGAAGTGAATATTTATTTCATATACAAGAATTCAGTTATCGAATCTCCAAAACTTTAAATAACTCGAGAAGTTATACCAGACTATACAATTCTAGAGTACACCACTTATGTGCCTTATAAAAAGGAACTATCCACATGTTCGTAATACCATTCAAAAATGTCGTCTAGTTCGAACAATATGTCCATTGCGTAGGATTACTCTAACCCATATTAGACCTTGAATTTTCCTTTATTTTTAAAGGCTACATTTGTTGGTGTCTATAAGTCGTAAGGTGGGCGGGTGCTAGTAACTATACCTTTACCACTGCTGAAAACGAAATTGTAAAGCTTGTTTCCCCCTTTCTGAACTCCAACTACTTTACAATCTGCTCTACTTGGGTACCTCGTACCTCCTTTACCTTAAATCGTTTACATTATGGAACTCGTACTCTACCTTGTAATGCACTCATAGCTTTATACGCGCATGGTAGGATATATATTCACACCTTAGGGCTCTCAACATAACTTCCACATATGTTACACGCATGATCCAATAAGAAGCGCACATTTACTCATCATAAGCACGAGCTAAAATCAAGTTCTTGTGAATCATCTCTCCCGCAGCCACATCCAATCTCTTACTAACCGTATTCTTTCTAGTCATAGGCATCGGTACATTACGAAACAAACCGATATTAGGATTTGAATTCATACGACTCAACTCTTCCGCATAATCTAGAATAAGAGGGAAATGTGACAATCCTAAATGTGCCGCAACCTCCTAATAATAAGTGTGGTGCACAACACACCCATAAACAAGACTATACTAGACACGACTTGTAACTCCCCAGGACAGACTTGCTCTGATACCAAGTTTTTCACGTCACAAACCAGAGGAAGCGTGACTAGCACCCTGTGCGTTACTTACCCCGAGCGTACCAACTGTAACTCGTATAACCTGAAAAATATACAACAATCTGGGCGGACAAGTCCAATCTGCAACACAAGAAATATTAACATAGGCCGACAAGGCCATAATGCTATCATACTGAAAATGCAGGAAACATCTACAAGCCTCTAAAGAGAACATAACTATACAGTGGTCGGGATAGGGCCACGACCTACCCATACTGTATAAATATACAATGAAACTCTAGACCTGGTAACTGTAGATGATGTGGAGCTTACCAATCAAGCTATACATCGGCGTGCCTACTGAAAAGGTCTATCTCTTTGACTGTCACGACCTGCAGGCATAAAATGCAGCGCCCTCAGCAAAAGGGGAATCAGTATAAAATAATAAAATAATGTACCGAGCATGTAAGGCAACTGAATAACTAAAATTGAAGTGATGTACATAATATATTGAATGTAATCTCAGGATTCAATGATAATCTGGAAATGTACTTACCTGTATCTGGCTCATATCGTATAAGTAATACTGAAATAAACTATCCGGCCTCATACACGGCTTGGTGTGTATATGTATATCCCCGTAGGCAACTGTATAACCCCGAAGGCATTTGTCTAGCCCTGACGGCATGGCGCGCATATGTCTAGCCTCGTAGGCATAAAGTAATACAGTAAGTGACACATGTATAATCTTTATTTCTCAACTAGACATGGAACAATGCTAAACTAAATAGGAATTCCCAACAAGGGATAACTACGTCACAAGCAAGATGGAATAACACAACATGGGATCTTTACGAATTACTTTTCTTGGGTATACTATTATTCAGAACTTACTTAACTATGAATTCATGCCATCGAATGAATTGAAATAGCCTTTACATACCTTGAAAAGTAATATTACCAACAACCACGATAATCTCAACTCGCCGTACCTTAATCTACAACAATGAAAACGATGTTGTTGCCACACTACAAATAGTACTACTATCGAATTTCAAACGATAAACTTATTTTATAACAAAACGGGCAGCATTTCCTCTGTTTTTTTTCACATCCCTTAATTTCATAATAGTCACAAAAAAAACCCAAACAACCAACAATTCTCTAATAAGCTTGCAACCTAAAAAAATGATAGAACAAGCGGTAAGCTCGATTTACGACTAATAAAGCTATAGCTTCAGACCCTTTCTTCTTTCACATACTTGTCAAAAATAAAAACAACACAATAAGGTTATCCCATAAATTTCCATCCATAAAATACCACAAGAACATTCTCAAAATAGTTCAACAAGCAACAACGATACAACTACAATTTTCGACTTTTATTTCACGGGTTTTCAACCGTACAAGCTAGCTATGATTTCTACAAGCTCAAATACAAGTAGAAGGAACATGTTCTTATCTTAAACCACCAAAAAAAAAATCTAAATCTGAGGTTACTTCACTTTGAAGAATTCTCAAAATCAACCACAAGAAGAAGAACAACAATCTCACAAGGACTACGAGATTTCCGACATTAGATTCACGTTGTTTGCCTTCGGTTTTTTCTCTTGGATGATATGATAAGTGTTAGAGATAGTTTCTAAGTGTTTAGGAACTGGAACAAGTGATGAATGAGATTGAAATGAGAAGCTCCTCAATATATACACTTTTAGAAGTTTGCACCACCTCAAGTGGGTTCCAAAAGGGATGCATGCACAGTCTCACAAAAACGTGAATATCTCTCTCCTCTGACATCGTATCGGCAAACGGTTTAATGAGTCAGAAACTAGACACGTAGAAACACAATTTTGTGGGTGGATCACCCTGTAACTTCAATCATATTGGAAGAAAAGTTCCGTGACATCGGACCCAAATTTCAGTAAACTTTAGAATGTAACTTGTGATAACTTTTGCCGAATTTTATTTTACAACTTGCTTGACTTAAATAATTAATATATGACTAATATGCGATTCAAATACCTCATTACAAGACCTTTGTATCATGTTAAATACTCCTAGTATTTCCGTACGGTTTATAACATCGGCTTGTACCTCCAATTTACGATTGTAAGTCACTCCACAAGTTGTGAAATTTTGCCGAAACTTATTCTTTTTGATTCGATTAATTTATAACCTCTTCCAACATATACTTAACACTTATTAAACATGGTATAAGTACCTACAATCCTTAAAGATACTCTTACTCTTCGAGCTCACGTCAACTATCTTACAACTCAATTTAACTTATGAAAATACGAGATGTAAGAATAAATGATTTAAAATAACAAATGAATAATTTAAATACTTATAAAATAGTAAAATAAATAAATTATTTATTAAAATACTTATAAAATATATAAAAAAATTATTTATATACCAATCTACTGCAGTGATAATTTTAAAATGTTATCAAGTAGTAATAAAATTATTATTTTAAACATGCAATGTAGAGTAATAACACGAATATTGCGATATAAATAGTACTTAAATGTTATAAAAATATGAATAGCCAAAAGAAGCTGAAAAGGATTTAAAAGGACAAAATTGAGTATCAATGCCAGGTGTTACGATCCAATTTTCCCTCCGTTGAGTATCGTGATGTCACCTAATTTTAAGGACTAGATAAGCCTAACCTTTACGAAAAGTACAACAACAATAATTTAACATTCTAATAATTTCTGAAATGAATTCTTTATACAATAAACATATTCCCAAAACCTGGTAGTACAAATCATAAGCTCTACAAAATTTTACTATAACTTCTAAATACAACTATTCAGAAATAAATAAAACAGTGTATGAACAAAATAGGACGGTGACTCTGAAACCCGCGAATGCTGTAGCGGGTTTTACCTTGAGTCTCCACAACAGCAATCCGCACCGCTAGCTAATGAACGACCAGCTACAAAATACCTGGAATCTTCACAAAAATGTGCAGAAGTGTAGTATGAGTACTCCACGGCAGTACCCAGCAAGTATCAAGACTAACCTCAGTGGAGTAGTGACGAGGAACAGTCAAGACACCTACTGGACTATATAACCTAAACAAGTATAAGTATGGAACCAACAGAATAGGATATCTACATAAATACTACGCGATGTGGCTAACAATACAGTAATTGCAATAAGAAAGGAAGACAATAAACACCAGCAGAATACTCAAATAACGACACAGGAGGATGAATGGAAATAAACCCAAAATCCGAAATCACAGATACAGAAAAGGCAAGTAATAACTCAACAACAACGACTGTTTTTCACATTTGGGTTTTAGTCAACAATCTCCACGAGGTACCGAACCTCGGGCTAATCACAACTCACGGGTCATACCTATATGAACCCTAACTTTTGGCATCATGTGCCCTCAGCTTAGCTAATAACTGCACGGACGACTCACGTGCCAAATAGAATCACTCTCATATATAAGGCAAGTAAACCAGGGTATACAGATATACTCAACAACACTAGGGAAAACCCCTTAACCGATAAAAGTGTTTAGCTACGTGTATGCTTGTGCAAGTGTCCTAACATAGTTCAACCAGCTAATAGGCATAAGGAAAGAGGAACGGACAACATATAAAATGTTTTCTCACAACTTCTTACAAGATAAAGCTCACACAGGTAAGTGTACCACTACACAATATCAACAACAAGAATGCCTCCATGCCAACACAAGTCATCACAAATCAACCCCTGACACAACCCACCTTGTCTCGCCACGTGTGCAATAGTACAGTGAATGCCCACCTTGTCTAGCCACACGCGGCACACAACCCGGCTCAAACATATCAAAATCTCATGAAATCGCGAGGGTCTCACCCTCAAATATAAATTACAGGTCGAGTATACAACATATCAATTAAGTCTTCCACTAACTCAGTTCTGCAAATAAATCACAACACTTACTGAACTCTCACCCTGGTAGAGTACCAAATCACAAATCATAACCAAGAACGCTCAGGAATCACACCCAAAACCCATCACAAAGAACAACAGGGACTCACTACTACTCTCACCACTCTCAATGGTGAATAAAAACAACGATAAACATGGGCTACCACTCATAAAATCTCCAAACAGGGGCAAACACATAAACATAGTGCAAATCGTGAAACTCACCCATAAATGGGACAACAAATAAGGGACTCGTCCCGATAAGAAGAACCAAAACAAAGTACGAATGGTGCCCCTCTGTAACAAATCAAAAACATACTTGTATGACATCATCGTGCTCAACCGCCTACAGTCCACTATATGAAACACACGGGTCGGGCCGGGCCTCCCCCTCTTGGGCGCCCCTACTCGCCTAAATACCCCACTGTGACACATCATCGTGCTCACAGAAGAGACCATGATCCCCGCCTTTTTCCTTTTCTGACGGACCAATCATTCCCTGCAAAAATCCTACTCTTCCTTATTATTTCTAATATTTGACGATACATTCTGTACCTTGCTAAAAACCGATCCTTGTTTACCAACCACACATTGTCTAACCAAATCCAACTCTCTCTCGATACGTTCCTCAAAAAATCCGATTCGGGCGGATTCTTCCCCCAACTAATGAAGAGATCTTGGCGGAATTGCCACATACGAAATTGATGCAAAAGTGGCTCCGCATCTGCGATCAGACCTCCGCAGATGCGGATACACCATAACCTGCCCAGCACCAACAATAGCCAAAATACTCCAATTGCTCCGAAGTACCTCCGTAACTCACCCGAGCCCTTCGGGACCTTAACCAAAAGTACCGCCACATCCTAAAACACGATATAAACTTAGTCGAGGCCTCAAATCGCATCAAACTACATCGAAACTACGAATCGTACCATGAATCGAACTTATGAACTTCCAAATCTTCCAACTTCTAAAACTCGTGCCGAAACCTATCAAACCAACCCTAAATAACGTCAAATTTTGCAGACAAGTCCCAAATAACATCACGGAGCTGTTCCAACTCTCTGAATCACATTACGACCCCGATGTCACCAAGTCAACTATTTGTCAAACCTCTCAACTTTCTAAACTTCAACTTTCGCCGAAATGCTTCACATCACCATACGGACCTCCAAAATAAAATCCGGATGCACGCCTAAGTCCAAAGTCATCTACGAAGCTGCTCAAGGTCAAATGCCACCGAGCGGAACTTAAATTCTCAAAACGACCGGCCAGGTCGTTACACCTGGTCATCGCAGGTGCGATAACTGCAGGTTCAGCAACAACAAAACAAAGAAAAGTATCTAGAACCGATCCAAAACTCACCCGAGCCCCAGTACGAACATTCTAACAAGTATATAATCATTATAGAAACTCACTCAAAAGCTAAAAAAATCAAGATAACATCAACAACTAAGAACCAACTATCAAACCGAAACTTCAAGAGTTCAATTTCTTCTAACTTTCACCTATAAGCGCCGAAATGGCTCGGATCACCGGGGAACCAAATCATATACATGTACAAGTCTAACATCATCATACGAACCTACAAAAATTGTCATAATATCGATCAAAGGTTGTTTACCTAGAATATTAATCATGCTTAACTCCAACAACATAAAAACTCAAGAATTGGAATTTTTCTTTCTAAACATATCTAAGCTTTTCGGAAATTAAAAGGGACCATGCACAAAAGTCATAAAATTTCAAGTGAAACTATTCAAGGTCCCAAATCATGAAATGGAGCGTCGAAGCTTAAAACAACCTATCGAATCATTACACTACCTAGCAATAGATTAATTACAAAAACTAATACATGTATTATTTTTTTCTAATATGTCCTCGCCATTGGAAATTGGCGGAAAATCGTGGGCTTACCGACCAAAATCAGACGGTATGACAAAATAAAATGAAATTGATCGTACAAGTCAAATAATTAATTCAAATAAAGATACAGACCTACGTTGATCAGTAACTATGGCCCTAAAATATCTGAAAAATGTGTTCATTGACATGTTTGAATATATCGACCGAAGTTGGTCGGAAAGGTAGTCAATTTTCTTATTACGTAGGAAAATAATTTGAATTAATTTTTTTCAAATTATCAACCGATTTATGTCAGTATCTATAATTTTCTTGTCAGCCATTTCTCAACTATTTTTTTCATAACAATTATAATTTAGAAAAATTATTGATATAAACATGGTCAAACATTGTATGGATCATTATAGTTTACAATCTACATATAGTTAAAATCCTATATATATATATATATATATATATA
>ML329110.1:0-57756 GCA_005239505.1 Nicotiana paniculata
TGAAGTCCTACATAAAGCCACGTTTTTATAGCATAAAGAGGACTTACTTGATGTCCAATAAGGTTACAATAGTCGTGCTAGATGTTGAGTGCAAGTTAGTGCGTAGTTGCTTGCAAATTTCCTTCAAGATTTCCAGATTTTCATGATTCTATCCAAGATTGGGTTGGGAAATATTTCCATATATTAGAGGACTATATTTATTGATTTACTAGTTAGTTAAGGTTATGTTTTCCTTTTCCTAAGATTGTTGGAAGTACTTTCCAAGAATGACTTGGTTTTTGCTTCTTAGTATTTTCCTTTTCCTAAGGTAGTTGGACTTGTTGTGAAAAGTAGTTTAGGACTTTATTTCCTTATTTTTAGGTACAATTTCGTGACCCCTCTCTATATAAATGGTGTCTTCTTTATTTTTAAACTTAGATTATTATCAATAAAAATTGTGAGATTTTTCTTGCACTCTTGTGTGTGGCTACTCTTGGATTTATTCTTCAACCTTCAAGACTCAACTTAAGGTGGTAAGATTAAATTCTTTCGAAATCTTAGATCACTTATAGGTATTCAAGAAAGGTGATAAGCTTAGGATTATTGTTGTTCTTGTTATTCTAAAGGGTCCGGTTTCACAATCTATTTATTGTTTTTAAGTGTCTACCAAAGGCGATTAGTTCTTTGTTAGCTAATTGTTGTTGTTAGGATTCAACTCCAAGAATAGACTTCTCGAATTCAAGAAACTCTTTCTTGAATTTAATCTATCTTTAATTTTCTGTCTTTTTTGTTTCTTTATTTTTCTTTTAGCTTCCGCGTGTTTCTTGATTTTCTTTAGTAGTTCTCGGACCCCTATCGTGTTGTTATCAATGACCTAATCATATCGAAGGAAGTGATCACTATCGTAAATGTGTCATTTCAACCATGGCTAATCAATTTATCGTCTTTTAATCATCTTCAATTGCCTCAGGAATAACAGTAACTTCCTTCATCCCATAGAAAACTCAACCCTCACTCATCCCGAGTGACCTTGATTCACGAGACTATGATGCCTAAATCCCGCAACCCGTCTCGTACCCTCCTGATAGTCTTTCGACAATTCGGAGTTTATTTCTCTCACTCCTCTAATACTATCCTACACGCTGAACATATCATAGAACCCCAACCATTTTCCTTTTCTAAGGAATTACGTTGCACAAGCTCAATCCTTGATCATACTCCTTCCTGAAACCCTTAAACCCGCATTCTTAACTTTGAATTCACTAGGACCGCTATTGAGAGTCACCCACTCTGACTGGTCCCGAATATAATCAACTCCAAGGCTCTCCTAACACATGAACACCCTTTTCAATGAATTATGTAACCGGTCACTATCCTTACAACTCGCCTATGCCTTAAGCATAAATTCTGAATCTTCCAAAGCCTAACCCCGGTCTGACAGGGCCAACTTTTGCACACATTCATCAAATCCCATGCACAATCACCATTTTACTCCCTTCCCTTAGCTGTGATAACTTGCCGACACGCCGACAAATCCGCAACCCCATGAGAAGACAATCCTACAACCCAATTGCAGATGGTGGGACTCCCCCACTTAGCCCGAAGCTACTCCTTGCACCACTCTAAACCCTGCCAGGATCCTTTCTCCTTTGTTAACATGATCTTGCTCAACCAATCCGTCCAATACTTCCAAATTCTATTGTTAGCACTCCCTGAATACTCAAATTCTCTAGTATCATTCACACATTGCCTCCTACCGAATATCCACTAGAACCCCTCATAGAGACTTGCCAACTATGCCACCACTAACCTATTCACAGGATATAACCCACCTGTGGAAATCACCTGTGGACACCTTCTAACAACGCTGAAATGCACGCTCTCTGCGACATCAATACCCCATCTTACGCCCTGCTTCATTTACCAACTTTACTAGTCCGTCCGCTCCTTATGGACATCCATTAAATGCGCGTCAATATCCTCAAATTCCAAGCTATGCTGCCGCTCCCCCACTTTGCGACGGCTTGACTTCCGCTTCTTACACATGGACTCCTAGAAATGGAACCACCGCCTAGCCTCAATTCAATATCATTCTCTGCCAACCGTATTCTTCAATACTCCTTCTCCATACTCTGGCCCCATGCACCCGAAGAAACCATGGCACTTACGAACTTAACGCATCCCATTCGATCAAGAACGACGATAACACATCACAGGTGAATACTCCACCTTACTTGAAACACCAAGTCTTACTACTTTATCAATACAAAACCTGGCCATTCATAATCCAAATGCCTCAAAGTTCTCAGAAACACAGCAACCGAGCTGAAACAACATAATATTCTTCTGCAGGGTAACAACAACAGCCCCAACCAACTACACATGGGGAACGTCTCGCACCATATCCGTAGCACCATATCAATTCATCAAATTCCTGATTCGGAGCAAGCATACCGTGACGCGTAAGATTGAGTAGGAATAAGCATAGGCATAAGCCTAAAAAGGAATCGAATCGCACGATGAGGAATCAAGAAGGGAAGTACTCCTAGCCATATAGCCTTTCGAAGATAAGTACAGACGTCTCTGTACCGATCCGCAAGACTCTACTAGACTTGTTCATGACTCGTGAGACCTAAGGGAACCTAGCGCTCTAATACCATGTTTGTCACGACCCAAAATCTACTAAGGTCGTGACGGCACCGGACACCACAATCTGGCAAGCCAATTATTATTTAGTTGAAACAAATTCATGTTTTAACATTTATGAAAATCATTACCTTTCACTTATTACATAATAACTAAATTAAAAAATCCTTTAAGTAAATGCAATGGTTTAAATATTCCATCTCAGCAAAATATATCCCAACACATCCCAGAACCCGGTGTCACAAGTACATGAGCAATCTTTAAGAATTTATACAATCATCACAAAGCTTGTCCGAAATACAAATTGGACAATGAATTTAAACTGGAAATAAATACAATATGAAGGAGACTCTGTCAACTGCGGATCGCCTCCGGATGATGTAGCTCACCTAAGTCTCCAAATTCGCCACATCGCTATGAAAGTACCTGTGCAATAAAAATGCACAGCAAGTGCAACATGAGTACGAAAAGAACGTGTACTCAGTAAGTCGTCCGCCTAACCTCAGAGAAAGTGACGAGAGGTCGAATTAGACACTTACTAAGGTCCAACAACTTAATTTAACAGCATATGATGAACATAGTAGGCAGGTAAGGGTAGTAAAGCAGCAAATATACAAGGCATTAAAATCCAAGTAAATACTGAAAGTAAATAAACAGTTACTACTTCTTTAGTTTCCCCCAAATGTCTTAAGTAAACAATTTCCTCTTTATCCCCCCCCTCCCCAAATATCTTATCGCTTCAAATCCATGAAAAATATTTAACAATTTAGTATGCGCATACGGGATAAGGACAACCGGCCTGAGCCATCATAATAATCATCTATGTGCACTGCCGACCCGTACCATAAGTGCACCTTTTAATAAAATAATCACGTCTATGCACTGCTGAAGGTCGAACGGCTCGAACCATAAATTCATCTTTCAATAAAATAATCATATCTATGCACTGCCGAGGGTCGAACGGCCCGAACCATAAGTGCATCTTTCAATCCGTCGTGGCGTACCGCCCGCTCCCATGAGAGTGGAGGAAATAACACTCTGCTCGCGTAATATAAATTGTGAAGCGGTCACATGCAGTCATGCACAATCAACAGTCCACCCCGAATATGTCGGGAAAACAAATAATCAAGTAAGTGCCAAATTTATCTTTTAAAAACCACGAAATAGTATTTAAATCCTTTCTCAAAATTCTTTTGCCAAGTTTAATAATATTCAATAATATCACCTTATCAGGTAATTATCCACGGACGAAATAAATTCTCTTTCTTAGTTGATTAAGAAAATGAACTCTAGTATTCTTTAGATATTCAATTACGATTTCGATTATATTAGCAGTCTAATATTACATGCAGGATCACAGGTACAATAGGTAAGGCATACTAGTGGGTCCTAGACTAGCCGGACATGGCATAATAGTAGCTACGCACGGACTGTCGTCACCTCGTGCGTACGTAGCCTCCGCAGATAGTAGCACACACTAAATTAGTTCACCTACGGGACGATTCCCCCTCACAAAGTTAGAAAGGAGACTTACCTCGCTCCGAAATTTCCTAATCGGCTTCCAAGTCCTTCCGACGACTCCAACGAATGCACAACGCCCCAAAACTATCCAAATAACGGCAAATCAATGAAAATACTCTAATATTTGCAACAATTCCAAATTATATAATTTTCCAACCCCGCTCAGCGAATTGACCAAAATACCCTCGGGCCCACGTGCCTGGAATCAAAAATTTCTCGAAGATACATTCTACCCATAGCCTTATTAACTCAAATATACGATTTACTTTAAATTCCATGCTCAAATTCGTGGCTAAAAATCTAAATTACCATTTCTAGATTTTCTTCAATATTTTCCAATTTTTTTCATAATTTTCATGTATAATTCCATGCAATAACCTTGTATTTAACTTAGAAACATGAAGGAATTACTTACCTTGTGATCCTTGACGAAAACCCTCTCTTGAAGCTCCTCAAAATCGTACAAACCAAAAGAAATGGAAGGATATGACCAACAAATCTCGGTTTTAAAACATTCTGCCCAGGCCATTTTCCGCACCTGCGATCCAACTCTCGCACCTGCGATTATGCAGGTGCGACCAAACCTCCGCACCTGCGGCTTTCCTCAACTCAAGACAACTTCGCACATGCGCCCCATAGCCTGCATATGCGACTTCGCAGGTGCGGAAATACCATCACACCTGCGCTCCTACCCAGACCACCACTTCTTCGTACCAGCAGCACCATAGCCGCACCTGCGGCCAAAGCCTCGTAGGTGCGGTTACACCAGATGACAGCAATTCCAGCTCCTCTTCTAACTTTAAATATTGATCCGCTAACCACCAAAAATCCACCCGAGGCCCCCGGGACCCCGTCTAATTATACCAACCTATTCCAAAACATAATGCGGACTTGCTCGAGGCCTCAAATCACATCAAACAACATTGAAACCGCAAATCGCACCCAAATCTCAACTTTATGAACTTAGAAATTTTTAACTTCTACATCTGATGCCGAAACCTATCAAATCACGTCCGATTGACCCTAAATTTTGCACACATGTCATATTTGACATTATGGACCTGCTCCAACTTCCGGAATCGCATTCCGACCCCGATATCAAAATTTCCACTTCCGGTTGGATTTCTCAAAACCTTCAAATTTTTATCTTTATCCAAATGACTTCAAAATGACATACGGACATCCGGATTCACCTCCGATCGCGCTCCCAACTCCAGAATCACCATATGAAGCTATTTCCAGACTCGAAATCCCAAACGGACATCAACAACACTGAAATGCGCTTCAAGCCAAACTTAGGAAATTTTCTTCAAAATACTGACTTCCACAATATATGCTGAAATGCTCCCGGATTATCCAAAACCCAATCCGGACATACACCCAAGTACGAAATCATCATAAGAACCTGCTGGAACCTTCAAATCCTGATTCGAAGGTCGTTTACTCAAAATTCCAATCTTAGTCAATTTTTCCAACTTAAGGCTTCTGAAATGAGATTTTTTCTTTCAAAACCAACTCTAAACTTCCCGAAATTCAATTTCGACCACACATGCAAGTCATAATACCTGAAATGGAGCTGCTCATGACCCCAAACTGCTGAACAACGCACTAGAGCTCAAAATGACCGGTCGAGTCGTTAAGAGGGCATCCCATCATATCATCTCGGCCATTGTGGGCAAATCATCAACGTATACCAGCTGATCGGGTGGTGGTGCGTATATAACGCCATAACCTTTCCCATATCTCATATATATATATATATACATACATATATACACGTATATAACGCCATCTCGTCATGGGTCAATGTGCATATGTAAATGCATGAAATGCATATGAAATACGTCAATAAAATCTCTCGGTACGTGATAAGGCCATTATGCCTCTGATTAATATCATGAAATAAATTTTACCAACTTACATATTTCTGAGACCCATGAACAGATGATAGAATAATATGACACATGGAAGAATAAGAATATACATATTTCTATGAATAGAGTATTTAGGGAAGTTGTACATTTTCTCATTTCATTTGCATCGTATGGATCATTCCAAAAAAAGAAAAAAGAAGGAAGAGCATTAGCATACCTGAGCTTCTGCTTCAGAAAGAATACTACTAAGTCCATCGTGCAAAGCTTTTAAACACATAGCTTTAGCCTCTAAAATTTGCTTTTTTTTGTGTAAAGGAGGAATCCAGAGGTTCATAAAAGCTTCCAACTTACTTTTACTTACTTTAATATATTTCCTCCTAAGATAGATCTTGTATGGTTCTTTATTCTCAAACCATTGCCAAAGAAGTTAGATAATATTGTTGAAAAGACAATCATGCTCTATGTGAAATTAGTAGTAACTTTAGCCACTTCATTAGCCTTATCACACTCCCTTTTTTAACACAATAAAGCAATACATGAATAGTAAGAATTGAAGTCGAGCAACTGGTAAAGATGGAAATCTTTCGCACACCAACTATGGGTAAGAAATCAAAGAAACGTTTCAATAAATGCACCAAAACTAAACTTGGGTTAGAGATGGATATATTCTTGGGAAGAGATTGAATTATACCCATAATAAAGCTCAGAAGAAAAGGGACGATGTCACCTTACCAAGTATTTCCCTTTGTCTAAAATGGCATATGACGCATATTAAAATACTTGTCCAATTCTCTAATCTTTCCACATGTTTTTTATGACTTAAGAGTCATTCATGGAAATGGGATGCTGCCACGTCATGCTATTTAATACTTATACAATGTATCCTCAATTAATTAGGTAATGTCATGTTACCCAGTAATTAACCAGTTACCCGCATAATTAAGAATTATCCCATTTTACTTAGAACATTACTCACTTTTAATACACTCTATGCACCTTACTATCATGTCCATGTGGTACCTTGTATCGTACTAGTTCATAAATACCGGGCATTATAGCTCGGGCCGTATTTTATCCCAAAATATCATACTTTGACAAAATTCATTTTCTTCGATTTGCTTACTCTCTCACTTTCACGAATTTGCTTATCACTTGTTTGAAATAACATAATACTTATAACCTTAAAATAATCTCGTTCCCGAGCTTACATCGATTAACTTACAACAAAACTTTTACGTATGAAATGCCGGATATAACATAACACCTCATTTCCAGGCTTTCATCAATTTATTTGTGGTGAACTTTCACGTATGTAACATAATAGGACATATGGGGAATCAAGAATATAAGTATCTCTAGCATTTCTATGATTAGAGTCATTTATGGAAGTTGTGCATTTGCTCGTTTCATTTGTGTCATATGGACCATGCCAAAAGGAAATAAGGGATAGCCTTAACGTACCTTAGCCGATTCTCTTGAAAATCCCTCTAACACACGTTGATTGCGACAAAACATGTAACTCAGATAGCAGTAGGAGAAAATCCGTATGATATTCTTAAGAAAGATTGAACCGTATTCCCTTAGAATCGCAAAATTCCGTTGCTATTACACAGTATAACATCGTGTGAAATTTTATTGAAGCTATCTATGTTGCCATAGTAGATTTGTTATGCTATATTTCCTAAGTGAATGAATAAGTTAGAAAGATATCTTATTAGAGTGGTGTGGGCCCCACTTATAAGCTTACTTTAGCACCTATCAATCTCATAAAATGCCACCTTACATGATTTTAAGATTCATTAAATTGGCTTCATCTTGCTGCCAAGTCTTCACAAATCACACGTGGACTTGTCCCTCCCTAACAATTATCCAAATAATTATTCACAGAATTCAATTTACAAGTTAATCTCCCACTTAAAAATTCATAATTACCCATTTATTTATATAATTAAGAATTATCTCAAATTACTTTAAATACTACTCATTTTTATCACATCTTACTATCATGGTCATGTGGCACCTTGTATGGTGCTAATCCATAAATACCGGGTATTATAGCTCGGACCGTATTTTATCCCAACGTGACAAACTTCAACGAAACTTACTTTCTTTGATTCGCTTACCCTCTCACTTTCACGAATTTACTTATCACTTGTTTGAAATAACGTAATACTTAATAATCCCAAAATAATGTCATTCACGAATTTATGTCGATTAACTTACGACAAAACTTTAACGTACGAAAATGCGGCATGTAACAGCAGGAACCCTTATTTCCTTTCCTTGACGTCGTGCTTGCATAATATTCTGGAATTGTAGCATATCTATAGGATTTGGATAACTGCAATCTCATTCATTTTTCATTTTTATCGCATTCTTCCTTTATTATTCCAAAGTCACTAGAACCACTTAATTATGGCTTAATGCCACATCACTCCATATTCCCCCCTTTAGGGGAGTACTAAGAGTTGGAGCCATGAGAATCTATATATAGATGTTTTATCTCTTCATCTTTGTCGTCTTTTGACATCATCGATGACCCTTACTCGCCTTGTGGCGAGTTAGTTACGTTATGAACGCACTTAAGATTTTGAAGTATTATCTATGCAGCATATATGTTGACAATCATACAGTCGTAGAAGACTCCGGTATAATTTAAGAGAAAGAATTGAGTCCAAGTCATAGACAAAGGATTGAATTGTTAGGAGATTGTATTATGAATATTCCATAGCGCCCATAAAAGGCTAAAGTTAATACCATGAGCCGCAGATTGGAAGAAAACTTAAGCCTACATAAAGGTTGATCAAAGGAAAGAGGAAACCAAAGAGTTACGTTAACTAACTAAATCGGGAGTCTGAAAATTGGACCCTGAAAATTATAAAAATCGTGATTGAGAACATTGCAGAATCATTCTCAATATCAGAGGTACAAGAGATATAGAACAACAATCATATTCTATAACGGCTCTACGAGAAAGCCAGTTAGAAGAGTACCAGCCTCATAAGAAATCAGTATGAAGATCTTACTGGAGCTTCAAGTTGTGGATGTGAATCAGACCTATGTGGAAGGGAGGTCATGAAAGAGATAGAAGATGTGATGCGGGATTTTAAGTTAAGTAAGGTAAAGGTGAACAACGTACAAGATACTCAGGTGCAGAAGGTTGTGAATAATCTATACTTCAAATAAAGGGCTAGAAGCGTAGGATCCAGTATCCAGGAATGATAGCAGCGTCGTCAGTGGCATGTTTTCCAGCCTATGATTTCTAGGTATCGAGAAGTCTAATTAAGAGAGTAAAGAAGAGTTAGAGACGATGTGATGTCTCACTTGATGTTCCAGGATGACATAAGGAAATCTATGATGTAAGCAAGTTGAAGGAAGGTTGCGAGTAGTATAAATAGATATGTGTAAGTTGCAAGCCAAAGTATGGTAGAGCGACAAGGTTTTAGGAAGACAGGAGTAAGGATAAAAAAAGGTGAGTGAGAAGGTGACGAGAATGGATAAGTTATCGGGATTAAGCCCATGAAAACGAGAGAGCTGATGGGCTCTCTAAGTTATGGAAAGCTCAGTATAGCCTGAATGAACTCAAAGGAGTCTAAGACTAGTAGCATTTAGAAGAGATGGAATGCTACCCTGGTAGTAGAATGAGGGTATAGTTGTAATAAATAAAGGGTGATGTTTGGGCCTTCGATTGAGTAATGATTTGAAGGAAAAAAAGGGATTCATGAATTTTTGCAGAGGATTAAAATATCCACATAAGGTAAATCACATTGGGATGCTATGAAGTACGATTATGTAAGTATAGTATCGTATCGTCTCCATGTGGATCAGGAAAATCACTTCAAATGTTGCACGATACAACGTGAGCCCTGGTGATTACATAAAAGGTCAAGTTATCACTGGTATATCATAGAATATTGAGGTGAATCAACAATGTATGGATAAAAATTACAAAGTATGAGATGAGATTAGGCCGTCTTTATTAAGATGAACAGTAATGAGGAAGCATTAAAGGACTTAGACTTATACATACAGGATAAGCAACAAGAGTAAGCTGGAGTTTGGTAACAGACCTCAGTAACGATAAACAAAGCAAGAGTTATTGTATTGTATGACCTAACTAGATGCAGTAAAGTCATACAGATGGATAACTGGGTCTATGAAATAAGATATAGCAATATTCGCAAGTTCGACAAAGTACATGATAGAGGTAGCAACAGTTTCGAGAGTGAAAGGATTCCGACTACAAGTCGTGGTGTGAGAAAGAGGCTTAAAGGGGAGAATAAGGCCTTTGGATTTATTCACAAAACAATTGCCTAGATGGCAAGAAGAGTACTAAAGTGTGCGCAAGAGCTATGGACTATGATAATGATAAGCGCATCAGTCAACATTCGAGGACGAATGTTCCAAAGGGGGGAACGATGTTACACTCCATGTATTCATACGTAAACTACGCCATAAGTAAATTGACGAAAGCTCATAAATGAGATGTTATATCCCGTATTTTTGCACGTTAAAGTTTCGTCGTAAGTTAATTGAACATCAACGAAACTCGCTTTCTTCGATTTGTTTACCCTTTGACCTTCACAACATTTACTTATCACTTGTTATAAATATCATAAGTACTTATAACCTCAAAAATAGTCTCTTCCTTGAACTTATGTCGATTATCTTACAACACACCCAACGTACAAAATTACAGGATGTAACATACTTCTTGTCACGCCCCAAACCTAGGGAGGCATGGCTGGCACCCGGAGCCGTTCTGGACCGAGCGAACCACTCTGTAACTCATTTTTTTAAACTATCATGGGCTAACATGGCCACAACTCATACAAACACTGTATTAATGAACCATCTTTCTTAAACATGAATACATATGGGCCGTCAAGGCCTCTAACATGCTACATACAAAATGAACCTCGTTCTATGAAGCCTCTAAAATTATTTGACATCAAATGGGACAGGATACCGGTCTACCCATAAGTATGTAGCCAAACTCTGACACGATGACTTATAGACTCGGCTACACTCCGAATGAGGTGGAGTCTTACCTATCCTTCGTTGAATGCTGACCTCGTCTACTATGAGGGCTCATCAACTGATTGTCTATACCTGCAGGCATGAATACAACGTCCCCAACAAAAGGAAGTCAGTACAAATAATGTACCAAGTATGTAAGGCGAAACTGAAACATAACAATAAGTCAACATTAATTAAAGGCATCTAAGAGTCAACCTGAATCTCTGAAGTGCCACTGTAATGATTCTTTTTGAGACTATTTCTATTATCCATATCGTATGATGCATGACTGCCTAGCTGATCAGTGGTAACTTCCCGACCGCCCATAGCACGGTGGTAAATGCATGACTGCTTGACCAATCATAGCTCGATGGTAAATGTGTATGCATGACTGCCCAACTGGTGGTAAATAATGATACATAACTTCCCGACCGGCCGTAGCACGGTGGTAAATGCATGAAGATGCATGTACATGTATCACTATATTATAAACATTAACATCTCTATCATATACATCATTAGGGACTTAGGGTCATACTTAGACATGCTTGAATATCACTTCACAGGAATGAACATAGACATCCTTAAGTGCTAAGAGTAGAACCATAACATACCTGAGCCGATTCTCTTAACAATTCCTCTAACACCCATCTTTTGTGATAAAACGTGTAACATTCTTGACAAATGATTGTACCGTGCCCTTTTAAAATTTGCAATTAACGCTTTATCCCATTAGCATGGAATGAACAAGCAGCATCATTCATGTTTGGTATGGAAATATTTGCTCTCTAAAGGACTAATCGATCAGCCCACTCCCTTTACACAAGTGAATCCCTTCTTTTTTATTCTTGATCTTTAGTTATTAAGAAACAAAACACCTTACTAGTGTAGGAAAGCTTTTAGTAGGATTGATCCATTTATTAGATGACTAATCCATCTATTCTTCTAAGTGTGACACCCATGTAAGAACTTTATGAGTCACTAAATTGAAATAGGGGTGCTGCCACGTGGGGAGGGAGGGATTAGACTTATCCAAAATATACTAATTTTATTGGTTAATCTCCCACTAAAAATCAATAATTATCCAATTATCCACATAATTAAGAATTAACTCAAATTACTTAAAATACTACTCACTTTTAACACACTTTATACACCTTACTATCATGTTCATGTGGTGTATTACTAGTCCATAAATGCCGGACATTATAGCTCAGACCATATTTTATCTCCAAATATCAAACTTCGGCCAACCTCATTTTCTTTAACTCGTTTACCCTCTCACCTTCACGACTTCACTTATCACTTGTTATAAATATCATAAATACTTATAACCTCAAAAATAGTCTTGTCCTCATCCTAAAGTACTACTATTAAAATATAAAAATATTAATAAATCATGGTATCATATTAAAACAATACATACACTGTTATTTCGTTAAAACGTCCATGTGAAAATGCATATATTTTTTCAACTTCTAATTTTCCTAATCTCATATAAAGATTACAAATTTTTGTACGCTTAATTCTTAAAATGGTAAAAAGATAACCTTCTTTTCTTGTGAAAAAAATAATTTCTATCTTTACAATAAAGAAAATCTCATATACTTTCTCATATTATATATGTGTATCTAAACCATATTCGAAAGTAGTAATATTAGTAACTATATAAAACCATATTTTTCAAACTTTTTTTTTTACAAAAATATTCCACTCAAAATCTCATATCAAATATATATAACGGTATCAAGGTTGTTAAACTTACGTGGTCATACAATAATTCACAAATACTCTATAATCTCATGAATGGTCTTAATCCCTTCGAGCTCATATGGATTACTACGACTTATCTTAATATTAACGTACGGGGTGTAACACTTCCCCCCTTTAGAAACACTCGTCCTTGAATGTTAAATTTTAGAGATTTTACAAACTTTTGCTAGGGTCTCCTCTGTAAACTAAACTAAAACCCAACTATATCTGAAGTCTCGACTATTCACAACCTTTTGCACTTGAGTATCTCCTATTTTGTTAACTTATACCTTACTTACCTTTAAATCTCGCATTGTATCTTCTGTCGCTTTCATAACCACCCTTCCACATAGGTGGAAATTATGTCTTAAAACTCTACTCTAATACCTGCACCTGTGGTGCATACAAAATCTGGTGAAAGCTGAATACTGAATTCTTACGACTCAGCTCTATGGCATGATCTGGAAACAAAATAAGGGTAACATTTCCTATCCCTCATAGCCTCTCAATTATAAATGTGGCGCTCAACACACCCATAAGTGAGACTCTACTAGGCACGACTTTGTAGACTTCCTAGGATACGACCTGCTCTGATACCACTTTGTCACGCCCCAAACCTAGGGAGGCGTGGCTGGCACTCGGTGTCATACTGGCCCGAGAGAAGCACTCTGTTACTTATTTCTTCTTCTGCAACTATCATGGGCCCAATGGCCACAACTCGTAATGTATAACTACAAGTGGGCAAACACAGTATCAATGAACCATCGTTCTTAAGATATGAATACATATGGGTCGTCAAGGCCTCTAACATATTGTACATAATGAAAATGTGTCTACAAAGCCTCTAAGATTATTTGACATCAAATGGGACAGGGTGACATACTACCCATAATAGCAAAACTCTGACACGATGACTTATATACTCGGTTGCACTCCGAATGAGATGGAGTCGTATCGATCCTTCGCTGATGCTAACCTCGTCTTCTATGAGGGCTTGTCAAACTTATTATCTATACCTGCAGGCATGAATGCAGCGTCCCCAACTAAAGGACGTCAGTACGAATAATGTACCGAGTATGTAAGGCATGTAAATCAGTATATAAAGGATGTGGAAGAAACATGGAGTAAAGGACTCAACTTGTAAATCTGCATAGCTCTGTAAACCATGAAGTATTTATAATGTCATGCATATGCGTATAAATATCATATAATGCATAGGATGTATGTACATAACATCATCAAGCATCTGAGGGCATCCTATCATATCATCTCAGCCTGTGGGCAAAATCATCAGTACCAGCTGATCAGGTGGTGGTGCGTATATAACGTCGTAACCTTTTACCATACCTCATATACATATAATATACGCGTATATAACGTCATCTGGTCATATGTCAATATACATGTATAAATGAATGCAGTGCATAATGAAGTGAGTCAAGAAGATCTCTCAGAATGTCATGAGACCCATGAACAAACAATATGATAGTATGACACATGGGGAATCAAGAACATAAGCAACCATAGTACTTCTAAGAATAAAATCATTTATGAAAGTTGTGTGCTTGCTCGTTTCGTTAGTAATAGTTGGATCATGCCAAAAGGAAAGAAGGGATAGCCTTAACATACCTTACTTGGAGAAATTATCAACCACTTTCACTTGACGTTGCCAAGAACAATTTTTGCTCCTTATTAATTTTGAACAAAAACCAAACACCCCTTCTTAAAAACTAGAAAACGTTTGTGGAATATAGTAAGCAAAGTGAGAGCTTTTTCGTTGCTAGCTATCTAAATACATCTCACTTAATGTAGGAAGATCTCTAATAATCGTGGGTTGTGGGCTCAGCTTTTGTGGCTTACTTATGCCAAAACATCCCATAAAGATGTCACCTAGCCACGTAAACCAGGAGTCACCATTTATAGGAATACCACATTTACCTCTAGTAGTGCTTAGTCACTAAATATTGTCTCCCATAACTACATATGGGATCCTCCCTCCTCTACTCTTGATAACAACACGATAGGGGTCCGAGAACTACTAAAAAAATCAAGAAACACGCGGAAGCTAAAAGAAAAATAAGGAAACAAAAATGACGGAAAATTAAAGATAAAGTCTATTCTTGGAGTTGAACCCTAACAACAACAATTAGCTAACAAAGAACTAATCGCCTTTGGTAGAGACTTAAAAAGAAGAAATAGATTGTGAAACCCGGCCCTTTAGAATAACAAGAACAACAATAAGCCTAAACTTATCACCTTTCTTGAATACGTAGAATTGATCTAAGATTTTGAAAGAATTTAATCTTACCATTTTAAGTTGAGTCTTGAAGGTTGAAGAATAAATCCAAGAGTAGCCACACACAAGAGTGTAAGAAAAATCTCACAATTTTTATTGATATTGTATATAATAATATAAGTCTAAAAACAAAGAAGACACCCTTTATATAGAGAGGGGTCACGAAATTGTACCTAAAAAATAAGAAAATAAAGTCCTAAACTACTTTGCACAAAAAGTCCAACTACCTTAGGAAAAGGAAAATACTAGGAAGCAAAAACCAAGTCATTCTTGGAAAGTACTTCCAACAATCTTAGGAAAAGGAAAACATAACCTTAACTAACTAGTAAATCAATAAATATAGTCCCCTAATATATGGAAATATGTCCCAAACCAATCTTGGATAGAATCATGAAAATCTGGAAATCTTGAAGGAAATTTGCAAGCAACTAGGCACTAACTTGCACTCAACATCTAGCACGACTATTGTAACCTTCTTGGACATCAAGCAAGTCCTCTTTATTCTATAAAAACGTGGATTTATGTAAGACTTCATGGGCTGCAATTTTGGACACATTTTAGGTGCCAAATTTGTCCAACGATGGCCTGATTTGGACCTTCTTCAGAGGATGTTTCTTGGGATCTAATCCACCTCTTCTTGGACATGAATTTGGGACATAAAATAATTATAAACACATATATTATAACTCATATCCTTTCCTTAAGCTCTTCCTCCAATTAACAACTTCTTTACTTGCACTTGATGTCTAATGACCTTGTTTGGCAACACTTTAGCTTGACATCTTGTTAAAGGCCCTATTTGAAATTCCAAAGCTTCATTCTTGTCCTTGAATAGATTTTAGCTTCCTAGGATGCTATCAACTCTTTCCTTAATTTATCACACATGGTCATCTAAAAACATTAGACACCCATTCCATAACCTCACCTAATTTGTACACATATCCACCCCTTTATTATACCTAATCTTTATCTAGTTCTACTACTAGCAATACTTATCCTCAATATCCTAATTAGCTATAAAGATGCCACCTCCATGATAACTTGTATTAGTGACTTGTTGCTCCTTACTATGTAGCCACGTGGTGACATCCTATTCATCTTGTAATTGTCCACAAATCCTCATCCTAAAGTACTACTATAAAAATATTTTAAAAAAAATTATGGTACCATATCAAAATGTATATAACGGTATCAAGGTTGTTAAACTTACTGGGTCTTACAACAACATCGTCACAAATCCTCTATAACCTCATGAATGACCTTAATCCTTTTTAAGCTCATATGGATTACTACGACTCATCCTAGTACTAATGTGATAGCATCCTAGGAAGCTCAAATATATTCAAGGACAAGTATGAAGCTTTTTAATCTCAAAGAGGGCCTTTAACAAGATCTCAAGCTAAAAAGTTGCAAAACAAGGTCATTGGACTTCAGGAGCGACCAAAGAAGTTGTTAGTTGGGAGGAAGAGCTTAAGAATAAAGGATATGAGTTATCTTGGTGTTATAATTATTTTATAGCCCAAATTCATGTCCAAGAAGAGGTAAATTAGATCCCCAGAAACATCCCCTGAAGAAGGTCCAAATCAGGCCACTGTTGGACCAATTTGGCACCTAAAATGTGTCCAAACTTGCAGCCCATGAAGTGCTACATAAAGTCATGTTTTTATAGCATAAAAAGGACTTACTTAATTTCCAAGAAAGGTACAATAGTCGTGATAGATATTGAGTGCAAGTTGGTGCCAAGTTGCTTGCAAATTTCCTTCAAGACTTTCAAGATTCTATCCAAGATTGGTTTGGGACTTATTTCCATATATTATGAGACTATATTTATTGCTTTCCTAGTTAGTTAAAGTTGTATTTTTCTTTTACTAAGATTTTTGGAATTACTTTCCAAGAATGACTTGGTTTTTGCTTCCTAGTATTTTCCTTTTCCTAAGGTAGTTGGACTTATTGTCCAAAGTAGTTTAGGACTTTATTTCCTTATTTTTTAGGTACAATTTAGTGACCCCTATCTATATAAAGGATGTTTTCTTTGTTTTAGACTTAGATTATTATAGATATCAATAAAAATTGTGAGATTTTTCTGGCACTCTTGTGTGTGGCTACTCTTGGATTTATTTCTTCAACCTTCAAGACTCAACTTAAGGTGGTAAGATTAAACCCTTTTCGAAATCTTAGATCACTTCTAAGTATTCAAGAAAGATGATAAGCTTAGGCTTGTTGTTGTTCTTGTTATTCTTAAGGGTGGGGTTTCATAATCTATATCTTTCTTTTAAGTCTCTACCAAAGGCGATAATTCTTTGTAAGCTAACTGTTGTTCTTAGGATTCAACAAAAAATTTGTCTTTATATATTTACCAAAGAAAGAGTTTCTTGAATTCAATCTATCTTTAATTTATGTTTTCTATTTTGTTTCTTTATTTTCATTTAGCTTCCGCGTATTTCCTGATTTTCTTATTTTCTCTTTAGTAATTCTTGAACCTCTATCGTGTTTTTATCAAGTGGTATCAGAGCATAGGTGTCACGACCCTAAATCCTAAGCTGGCTGTGATGGCACCTATCATGGAACTAGGCTAGCTAACCATTTCAGATTATCAATATATTTCATAATTTCCCCAAATTAGCAGATTTTAAAATAGCAGGATGAGATGAACAAATTATACACTTCCCCAAAACCTGGAGTTAATTGTCATGAGCATCTAAGGACTGTAAATACAATGTACTATATAATGACTTGCTACAACAAAAGCCTGGAGTACAAAAGAAAACTATGAACTGAGGAAAAGAAAGGAGGTGAGTTGGGGACGCCGAGCAGCTACCTCGATCCTCAAACAACTCCAAGCTTGTCTGGAAATCAACTAGTGAGATGGTCCGGTACCTGGATTTGCACACAGAGGTGTAGGGAGTAACGTGAGTACGCCAACTCAGTAAGTAATCAAAGTAACTAAAAACTTGAGTGTAGTGACGAGCATTTATAAATCATCTAAACCCATATAATAAGTGACCGTAGAAATAAGTAAATCAAGTCAGGAATTTAAAATTCCAAGTATTTCAAAAAACTCCAGTTTCCATTTAATCAGAGGCTCAGTGTAAAGAAGAGTGGAAAACAGCATTTTCATGAAATATAACCCCTCGAGCACAGTATCACTCACAATAAAGCCCCTCGGGCAAGCCTCTCAGTCACTTGTGACTCTACTATCAGTATCTCATGCTCTCACTTACACACTCGTACTCAGCAAGTCCCATGAATACACACAACTACTGCGTTGGGCAGCCCGCGCTATATATATATACACTACTGCGGCGTGCAGCTCGATCCTTATAACATACGCTGCAGCTTGTAGCCCGATCCATATAATAGTCGACTGCGTTCACTGGGGTGTACAGAATCCTGGAGGGGCTCCTTCAACCCAAGCGCTATATCTGTTGCGGCGTGCAGCCCAATCCATATACAATATATGTATTGTTGCGGCGTGCAGCCCGAACCATACATAATCTATATATTGTTGCGGCGTGCAGCCCGATCCATATGTAATATATAACATATATATTGTTGCGGCGTGCAGCCCGACACATACATAATCTATATATTGTTGCGGCGTGCAGCCCGACCCATAACTATCCTCACATACTCGGCTCTCGGCCAGGACATATATATTTCTCGAACGCGCAGCCCGACCCTTAACTATCCTCACATACTCGGCCTGACTCAGTCATCCCCACAAGACACTCGGGCAATTCATCTCAACTCACGGGACTCAGCCCAAAATATTTCTCACAGTTTCAAAGCAATGGGACAATAGTGAAAATAACGACAAGTGGTAAACATGACTGAGTTCACAGATGTTCTATCAGGATAGTGGTTGAATAGTGTAAAAGTACCTCTGAGGGTCTAAACAGATCGGCACAAGGCCCCAACCATGGAAAATACCCATGAGGGTCTAAACAGGCCGACACAAGGCCCCAAACATGGAACATACCCCTGAGGGTCTAAACAGATCGGTACAAGGCCCCAAACATGGCTCACAACCCATAACAAGTATAAACTTCTTAAAGACAGGATATCATAAGGTTTCAAACCGAATACGCAACTTAATAGTCGCTACGGGACGGACCAGGTCACAATCCCTATCGGTGCACGCCCCCACGCTCGTCACCTAGCATGTGCGTCACCTCATTTACCAAAACAATATCAAATAACGAGGTGTCATTCCCTCAAGTTTAGAGTTACAATCGTTACTTACCTCAAAACAGCCCAAAAGCTACACCGCGATGCGCTTGCCCCTTGAATTGGCTCCCAAATGCTCTGAATCTAACCAAAATCAGATTAGCATCATCAATATACACTAACGGAACAAAACCCAATCGAAAGATATAAATTTTAACACAATTCTCGAAATTCGGCCCATCACATCTCGAAATTCTATAAAATTTACATCACTAGAACCCTCATCCTCCCACGATTCTACACATACCAAGAACACCACAATCAGACCACAATTGCCCACTCAAATCACCAAATGAATTTTCCAAACTCCCTCCCATTTTCCCCAACTTTTCTACTTTAATTCCTCAAGTTTCAAGCCTAATCTGTAACAAAATAACATTGAAACGAGTTTTTTAATACGGGAAACTTACCTCCACTGAAGACCCTCGAATTCCTCCTTCAATTTGCTCTCAAACCAGCTCAACCCGCATACAACAATGGAAGAAATACCCAAAATTTTGCGGAGGCACTTATTTATAATTTCTGTCCAGTTAATCTGCACCTGCGGACCCGCACCTACGGTCCCAGGTGCGCACCTGCAAAAATCCACTAACACCCCAATTCTCACACCTGCGGTGCCTCACCCGTACCTGCGGCCTCGCACCTGCGGACTCCTCCGGCCTGGCCTCTTCTCGCACCTGCGCAATTGTCTTCGCACCAGCGGCTCCCCATCCGGAGGTGCGGCCACACCAGTAAAACAACACCAGCAGCTATTTGCTGCAAATTCCTAAGTCCAAACCTCCGCTAACCATCCGAAATCAATCCCGAGCCCCTCGGGGCCCCAACCAAACATACCAACACATCCATAACCTCATTCGAACTTAATTGAGCCTTCGAAACACAAAAAACAACGCAAAAACACTAAAATCACATCAAATTCAAGCCTATGAGCTTTGAAACTTCTAAATTTCACAAATGATGCCGAAACCAACCAAAACACATGCGATTGACCTGAAAATTTGCACACACATCCAAAATGACATTACAAACCTGCTCCAACTGTCGGTATTCCATTTCGACCCCTATAGCCTATTTTCCCCTGCCGACCGGAAATCGCCAAAAACTAACTTTCGCCAATTCAAGCCTAATTCTACATCGGCGATCAAAACTTCATTCCGAACATACTCCTAAATCCCAAATCATCTAAGGAAGTTACCCGAGCCATAAAATCCACCTTCCGAGGTCGTTTACCAATAAGTCAACTCCTAGTTGACATTTTCAACTATTAAGCTAATTTAAGAGACTAAGTATCTCAGTTCTCACCACGACCACTCCGAACCCAAACCAACTGACCCAACACAACATATATTGGGTAAGCAACATATGATAAGGCAGAAAGGGGGGAAATGAGGTTAATCACACGGAACGACCAGCCGGGTCGTTACATCCACCCTTCTTAAACAAATGTTCGTCCTCGAACGGGTCTAGAAACATACCTGGAGTCTCGAATAAGTGAGGATATCTGCTCCACATCTCCCGCTCGGTCTCCCAGGTGGCATCCTCCACCGGCATCCCTCTCCACTGAACCTTCATTGAAGCTATATCCTTAGACCTCAGCTTTCTGATCTGACGACCCAAAATAGGCACTGGCTCTACCTCATATGACATATCAACCTCGAGTTGAATCGTGCTGAAGTCCAAAACATGGGATGGGTCACCCACATACTTCCGGAGCATCGAAACATAGAACACCGAATGAATACTCGATAAGCTGGGAGGCAAGGCAAGCCTATAAGCCACCTCCACAATCCTCTGAAGCACCTCAAAAGGCCCAACAAACCGGGGACTCAGCTTTCCCCTTTTCCCGAACCTCATAACACCCTTCATGGGTGAAACCTTCAGCAACACATTCTCCCCAACCATGAAAGACACATCTCGGACCTTCCGGTCCACATAATCTTCTGCCTAGACTGCACCATGTGAAG
Organism: Nicotiana paniculata; assembly: GCA_005239505.1. Classification (NCBI taxonomy): domain Eukaryota; kingdom Viridiplantae; phylum Streptophyta; class Magnoliopsida; order Solanales; family Solanaceae; genus Nicotiana; species Nicotiana paniculata. Next base: position 21,279 of record ML329110.1, read on the forward strand.
CCGCTCCTGAAACAATTTCACCTTACCTAATGCATCATGAACCAAGTCTGTGCCCAATAGCCTAGCCTCGCCCGACACCAACCAACCGGAGATCTGTACCTCCTACCATATAAAGCCTTATACAGAGCCATCTGGATACTCGATTGATAACTATTATTATATACAAACTCCGCGAGTGGCAGAAACTGGTCCCATGAACCCCCAAAATAAATGACACAAGCACGCAACATATCCTCCAAAATCTGAATAGTACGCTCCGGATGCCCGTCGGTCTGAGGATGAAATGTTGTGCTCAACTCAACCTGAGTATCTAACTCCCTCTGCTCGGCCTTCAAAAACTGAGATATGAGTTGATTACCTCTATCAGAAATGATAGAAATTGGAACCCCATGCAATCGGGCAATCTCCCTGATATAGATCTCAGCTAACCGTTCCGAAGAATAAGTGGTACCAACAGGAATGAAGTGCGCGGACTTGGTCAGCCGATCCACAATAACCCATATAACATCAAACCTCCTCGAAGTCCGTGGGAGCCCAACTACAAAGTCCATGGTGATTCGCTCCCACTCCCACTCCGGAATATCTAATCTCTGAAGCAATCCACCTGGTCTCTGGTGCTCATACTTGACCTGCTGATAGTTGAGACACCGAGCCACAAACTCAACAATATCTCTCTTCATCCGCCTCCACTTATAATGTTGTCTCAGATCCTGATACATATTTGTGGCACCCGGATGGATGGAATATCGCGATCTATGGGCCTCAGCTAGAATCAAATCTCGAAGCCCATCCATATTGGGCACAAATCCGGCCCTGCATCCTCATGACCCCATCATCACCAATAACCACATCCCTGGCATCAGCGCGACGGACCCTGTCCTGAAAAACGAGCAAGTGTGGATCGTCGTACTGGCGTGCTCTAGCTTTGATAGCTCCAATCTCACCAACTGACCCGCTAAAGCCTGAACATCAAGTGCTAAAGTTCGCTCTGCTACTGGAAGGTAGGCTAAACTCCCCAAATCCTGCGACTCAGGTCATCGGCCACTACATTGGCCTTCCCCGGATGATATAAATTAGTGAGCTCATAATCCTTGAGAAGCTCCAACCAACTCCTTTGATGCAAATTCAGATCCTTCTGCTTAAGCAGATGCTGCAAACTACGATGATCAGTGAAAATCTCACAATGCACTCCATATAAATAATGACGCCAAATCTTCAAGGCATGGACAATAGCTGCTACTCAAGATCGTGCACTGGATAATTCTTCTCGTGCACCTTCAACTATCTGGACGCGTAGGCAATCACCCTACCGTCCTGCATCAAAACCTCTCCAAGGCCAACTCTCGAGGCATCACAGTAAACTGTAAAGGAACTTGAACCCGTAGGAAAAACCAACACCGGAGTTGTAGTCAAAGCTGACTTGAGCTTCTGAAAGCTCTCCTCACACTCCTCAGTCCACCTAAACTGAGCAACCTTCTGGGTCATTCTGGTCATAGGTGCTGCAATAGACAGAAATCCCTCTACGAAACGGCCGTAGTACCCTGCCAAACCAAGGAAACTGCGAATCTCGGTACCTGATGCCAGTCTAGGCCAGCTCTGCACCGCCTCTACCTTCTTTGGATCAACCTGAATGCCCTCACTGGACACCACGTACCCCAAGGATGCTACTGAATCAATCCAGAACTCACACTTGAAAATTTTTGCATACAATCTCTTCTCTCTCAAGGTCTGAAGCACAACTCTCAAATGTTGCTCATGATCCTCCCGAGATCGGGAATATACCAAGATATCGTCAATAAACACGATGACGAAAGAATACAGATAAGGCCGGAATACACTGTGCATCAAGTGCATAAAGGCTGTTGGGGCATTGGTCAACCCAAATAACATAACCAGAAACTCATAATGACCATATCTAGTCCTGAAAGTAGTCTTCGGGATGTCTGGCCCCCGAATCTTCAACTGGTGATAGCCGGAATGCAAGTCAATCTTGGAAAATGCCCTGGCATCCTGCAACTGATCAAACAAGTCATCTATATGAGGTAAGGGATACCGGTTCTTCACCGTAACCTTGTTCAGCTGCCGATAATCAATACACATGCGCATAGAACCATCATTCTTCTTTACAAACAACACCGGTGCACCCCAAGGTGACACACTAGGCCGAATGAACCCCTTATCTAGGAGTTCCTGAAGCTGCTCCTTTAATTCCTTTAGCTCCGCTAGCGCCATACGCTAAGGTGGAATAGAAATAGGCTGAGTGCCTGGCACCAGGTCAATACCAAAATCAATGTCCCTGTCAGGTGACATGCCTGGCAGGTTTGCAGGAAACACGTCCGAAAAGTCACGGACCACAGGAACCGAATCAATAGCGGGAGTCTCACCACTGACATCCCTCACAAAAGCCAGATACGATAAACACCCTTCTCAACCATACGCTGAGCCTTCAGGTAGGAAATCACCTTGCTAGGCACATAATCAGAAGAACCTCTCCACTCAACCCTCGAACATCCTGGCATAGCTAAGGTCACAGTCTTAGCGTGACAATCAAGAACAACATGACACAGAGATTACCAGTCCATGCCCAATGTCACATAAAACTCGACCATGTTGAGTAATAGTAGGTCCACTCGGGTCTTCAGACCCCCAATAGATATCACACACGACCGATACATACAGTCCACAACAACAGTATCGCCCACCGGAGTCGACACATGAACAGATGTAACTAAATACTCACGGGGCATATCCAGAAAATGGGCAAAATATGAAGAAACATAGGAATATGTAGAACCAGGGTTAAAGCCAAAGCATCTCGGCAACAGGCTGAGACAATACCTGTGATCACTGCATCGGAGGCTATAGCATCTGGCCTGGCTGGAAAGGCATACATACGGGCCTGACCTCCACCTGCTCGACCTCCCCCTCTAGGGCGGCCTCTAGCTGACTAACTACCACCTCTGGCTGCCTGGGTGGGTGGTGAAGTAACTTCAGATGAATTCGAAGGTTGGCTCCTCAGCTGAGATGGACCTCTAAGAATATGAGGACACTGCCTCCTCATATGCCCAAACTCTCCACACTCATAACAACTCCCTGGAGCTGGAGACAGAGACTAAAAATAACCACTGGCACCAGAATGGCCACTATGAGAACCATGCATAGAAGAACCCTGAACTGATGGTGCTCGAGCTGCACTCTAGGCTGGAAGGGCACTGAATGAAGAACGGCCTGGCTGAGAACTGCGGGGACCATGCCCCGAAGTGCACCACTATGGGCTGGGCAGCCTGACCGAGGAAGCCTGTATGAACGGCCTCTACCATGCTGAAACTTCCCCCTGGAAGGAGAACCACTAGAACCACTCGATCCTTGAGGCCTCTTTTCCTCCCTCTCTACCCGCTCCTGGCGGCGAACCAAATCAATATCGCGAGCAATATCAACAACTTGCTGGAAGGTAACACCTGATACTCTCCCTCGAGTTATAAAAAGGCGGAGCTGATAAGTGGGGGCATTCACAAACCTTCTAATCCTCTCCCTATCAGTAGGGACCAACTCGGTGGCATGACGAGCCAACTCCGAAAACCGCATCTCATATTGCATCACTGATAGCTTCCCTTGACGCATCTGCTCAAAATGCATGCGCTACTCCTCCCTATGAGACTAGGCTACATACTTCTCCAGGAAGATAGTGGAGAACTGTTGTCAGGTGAGGGGTGTTGTACCAACAGGCCTACGCCTCTCAAAAGACTCCCACCAAGTGAAAGCAGCACCAGAAAACTGAAAAGTAGCAAATGAGACCCAACTGGTCTCCAAAATCCCAGCGGTACGCAGCATCCTCTGACACTTATCCAGAAAACCTTGGGCATCCTCGCCCTCAGCACCACTGAATGTCGGAGGCTGAAGTCTACTAAACCTCTCCAACCTACGCTGCTCATCATCTAGCATAGTTGGGACCACAAAGTACTGAACTAGAGCAACCGGCTGGGCCGGAACCGCCCCTGGAGTCTGACTACCTCCCCCGGCCTGAGAAGTAGCGGTAACTGCCTGAGCAAGGGTGGTACACACAGTCAAGATCTGAGCCAAGGTCTCCTGAAGACCCGGAATAACAATAGGCACCGCCGGTGCCTGAGCCTGTCCCGCTAGAGCATCTGCGGGGGGAACATGATCCTGAATAGTAGGGGGATCAACTGATACTGCCCTAGCTGCCGCACGGGCTGGCCCCTACCTCTACCGCGGCCTCGACCCCTCGCTGGTCTAGCTGGTGGATGATCGCCCTGATCGGTGGCGCGAGTCCTCACCATCTGTGAGAGAATGAAAAGACAGAAGTTTAGATTTCCAGAATCAACCAAATGGTACGACAGAATTCAAGAAAAAATGAGATTGTTCCTAAGGGTTCTGCAGCCTCTTGAAGATAAGTACAGACGTCTCCGTACCGATCCGCAAGACTCTACTAAACCTGATCATGACCGTTGAGTCCTATGTAACCTAGGTTCTGATACCAACTTGTCACGACCTCAAATCCTAAGCCGACCGTGATGGCGCCTATTATGGAACTAGGCTAGCCAACCATTTCAGATTATCAATATATTTGATAATTTCTCCAAATTAGCAGATTTTAAAATAACAGAATGAGATGAACAAATTATACACTTCCCCATAACCTAGAGTCAACTATCATGAGAATCTAAGACTGTAAATACAATGTAAAATATAGTGACTTGCTACAACAAAAGCCTGGAGTACAAAAGACAAAAACTATGAACTGAGGAAAAGAAAGGAGGTGAGCTGGGGACGCCGAGCAGCTACCTCAATCCTCGAACAACTCCAAACTCGTCCGGAAATCAACTAGTTAGATGGTCCGGCACCTGGATCTGCACACAGAGGTTCAGAGAGTACCGTGAGTACGCCAACTCAGTAAGTAATCAAAGTAACTAAAAACTTGAGTGTAGTGACGAGCATTTATAAATCATGTAAATCCATATAATAAGTGACTGTGGAAATAAGTAAATCAAGTCAGGAATTTACAATTCCGAGTATCTCTTAAAACTCCAGTTTCCATTTAAAAATCTCGTATAAAAACATTTATCATCACAGGCTCAGTGTAAAAAAGAGTGAAAAACAGCATTTTCATGAAATATAAGCCCCTCGGGCACAATATCACTTACAATAAAGCCCTTCGGGCAAGCCTTTCAGTCACTCGTGACCCTACTATAAGTATCTCATGCTCTCACTTAAACACTCGTACTCAGCAAGTCCCACGAATACACACAACTGCTGCAGCGAGCAGATCGCTCCACTACATATATACTGCGGCATGCAGCCCGATCCTTATAACATACAATGTGGCGTGTAGCCCGATCATATAATAGTCGACTGTGCTCACTGGGGTGTACAGACTCCTGGAGAGGATCCTTCAGCCCAAGTACTATATCTACTATGGCGTGCAGCCCAATCCAATATGTACATTGCTACGGTGTGCATCCCGATCAATATAAAATATATGTATTGCTGCGGCGTGCAGCCCGATCCATAACTATCCTCACATAATCGGCTCTCGGCCTGGACATATATATTGTTGCGGCGCACAGCCCGATCCTTAACTATCCTCACATATTCGGCATGACTTAGTCATCCTCACAAGCCACTCGGGCAATTCATCTCAACTCACGGGACTCAGCCCAAAATATTTCTCACAGTTTCAAAGCAATGGGATAACAGTGAAAATAACAACAAGTGGTAAACATGACTGAGTTCACAAATGTTCTATCAGGATAGTGGTAGAATAGTGTAAAAGTACCTCTGAGGGTCTAAACAGATCGGCACAAGACCCCAATCATGGAAAATACCCCTAAGGGTCTAAACAGATCGGCACAAGGCCCCAACCATGGAAAATACCCCTGAGGGACTAAACAGTTCGGCTCAAGGCCCCAAACATGGAACATACCCCTGAGGGTCTAAACAGATCGGCACAAGGTCCCAAACATGGCTCACATACCATAACAAGTATAAACTTCTGAAAGACAGGATATCATAAGGTTTCAAAGCGAATATGTGGCTTAATAGTCGCTACGGAACGGACCAGGTCACAATCCCTATCGGTGGACGCCCCCACGCTCGTCACCTAGCATGTGTGTCACCTCATTTACCAAAACAATATCAATTAACGGGGTGTCATACCCTCAGGTTTAGAGTTACAATCGTTATTTACCTCAAAATAGCCCAAAAGCTACACCGCGATGCGCTTGCCCCTCGAATTGGCTCTCAAATGCTCTGAATCTAACCAAAATCGTATTAACATCATCAATATACACTAACGGAAGAAAACCTAATCGAAAGATACAAATTTTAACACAATTCTCGAAATTCGACCCAAACCAAGCCCCGGGCCCACGTCTCGAAATTCTATAAAATTTACATTACTAGAACCCTCATCCTCCCACGATTCTACATATACCAAGAACACCACAATCGGACCACAATTGCCCACTCAAATCACCAAAAGAATTTTCCAAATTCCCTCCCATTTTCCCTAACTTTTCTACTTTAATTCCTCAAATTTCAAGCCTAATCCATCACAAAATAACACAGACACGAGTTTTTTAATCCGGGAAACTTACCTCAACTGAAGACCCTCGAATTCCTTCTTCAATTTGCTCTCAAACCAACTCAACCCACATGCAACAATGGAAGAAATGCCCAAATTTTGCGGAGACACTTATTTATACTTTCTGTCCAGTTAATCCGCATGTGCGGACCATTTTTCGCACCTGCGTACCCGCACCTGCGGTCCCAGGTGCGCACCTACGAAAATCCACTAACAGTCCAATTCTCGCACCTGCAGTGCCTCACCCGCACCTACGGCTTTGTAGGTGCGGCCCATGCCTCGCACCTGCGGACTCCTCCGGCCTGGCCTCTTCTCGCACTTGCACACTGGTCTTCGCACCTGCGGCCATCGCACCTGCGGCACCCCATCCGCAGGTGCGACCACACCAGTAAAACAACACCAGCAGCAATGGTGCACCAAAAACCTCATTCGAACTTAGTCGAGCCTTCGAAACACCAAAAAACAACGAATAAACACTAAAATCACATCAAATTCAAGCCTATGAACTTTGAAACTTCTAAATTTCGCCAATGATACCGAAACCAACCAAAACACATCTGATTGACCTAAAAATTTGCACACATATCCAAAATGACATTACGAACCTACTCCAACTATCGGAATCCCATTTCGACCCCTATAGCCTATTTTCCCCTGCCGAGCGGAAATCGCCAAAAATTAACTTTAGCCAATTCAAGCCTAATTCTACATCGGACATCAAAACTTCATTCCAAACATACTCCTAATTCCCAAATCACCTAACGAAGCTATCCGAGCCATAAAATTCACCTTCCGAGGTCGTTTAGTAATAAGTCAACTCCCAGTTGACTTTTTCAACTATTAAGCTAATTTAAGAGACTAAGTATCTCAGTTCTCACCACGACCACTCCGAACCCGAACCAACCGAACCAGCACAACATATATAGGCTAACAAACATATGATAAGTCAGAAACGGGGGAAACGGGATTAATCACACGGAACGACCGGCCGAGTCGTTACAATAGGCTAATCAACGTTTCAATCTTGATAATTTTGAGAGGTTCTTGAGCAAGAAAATTTAAAAAAAAAAATTAGCCAACAAAATAGTGCTCATTATTATTTTAGAATTCAAGTATGCTTGGTTTCCAAGTCAATAAAGGAAACATGATGATAACACAAAGGTTGGGAGATCCAAGAACTTAAAGAAAATAAGTTGAAGAAGTACAGAAGCAGTACAGAAATGCAATTGTATTGAGAAACTAAGAAAAATAAACTAGATATGTGGAAATTCAAGGAAAGATCCAACCCCATGATTATGTTAATCTAGATTTTGACAAGATCCTAATGACAACAAGTTGGTTATGAAACCAATTGGCTTCACTAGATATAAGCTAATCAAGAACTAGATTCGGATCTTGATTTCTAGTTTGAATAACTTACGACAACAACTAGTAAAAGAAACAAGTCGCCTTCGAAGAATATCAAAAGAAACCAAAGATATCACAAGAAAGAAAATTATCTTACTACCTTAAGCTATGAACTAGTTAGGATTGCAAGATAAATCTCAAAGTAAAGTTCACAAAGGTTCAAAAGATCTCAGTATATTAATATTAATCGTCCTACAATGAAAGACAAACACCCCTTTATATAGTAGTAAAGAACTAGTCAAGACTTCAATAAATGAGAATTATATTTCCTGGAAGCATAGAAGACTACCCACACTAAGACCAATGTAGTCAACATACATATAGACCAATGCAAGTCAATATTGATTAAAATAACTATTAAATATATATTCTAGAAACTATTTTTGGGCTTTTTTGGGCTGCTGAAATTCCTCCTTTTGAGGGCATATTTGGGCCTTATTCCATCTCCTCTTGGACTTTAATTTGAGCCTCTAAATAGTTGTAAGACTTGGCCCAAATATCCTCCTTGTGCTAGAGCTCTTCTTCTATGATAAGACACCTTTTAATTGCCAATTGAAGCCCATTAAGCAAGTCTTGAAATTTCTTTGTTTGAGACCTTGTCATGGACCTTCTTGGAACTTCCAGAGCTTCATCCTTCTCCTTTAATGATGTTGAGCTGACATGGATGCTATCATTCCCCTCTTCTTGAAGAGAATTCGTCCTAGAATTCGAGCCTGCATCAAACAAGGAAAGATCAGAAACGTTGGAGGTAGCACTAACTTGATATTCACTAGGAAGGTCAAGTTTATAATGTCTCCAATCCTTTCAAGGACTTCAAATTGCCCATCTCTTCTTGGATCTAATTTGGATTTTCGTTTGGCAGGAAATCTTTCCTTCCTAAAATGCATCCAAACTAAATCTCCAAGCTTAAAAATAACAGATTTTTGCCCCTTATTTCTTCGTAAGATAGTTTGTTTATTCTTCCGTTCAATTGCAATCCTTGTATGTTCATGAATCTTCCTTCTTCATCATTTCATCCTTATTCCTACCGTCAAGATTAACAATGTCATCAGTAGGCAAAGGCAACAAATCAAGGGGAGTGAGAGGATTAACTCCATAAATAACTTCAAAAGGAGACTTATCAGTAGAAGAGTGGATATTTCTGTTATAGGCAAACTCTACCATGGGCAAATGTTCTACCCAAGAAGTTAATTTTCCTTTTAAAACAGCTCTCAACATATTCCCTAAGGTCCTATTAACTACTTCAGTTTTTCCATCAGTTTGTGGGTGACAAGATGTAGAAAATAGTAATTTAGTTCCCAACTTTTCCCAAAGAACTCTCCAAAAGTGACTTAAAAATTTAGCATTTGTATCACTAATCATAGTAAGTATGCCATGTAATTTAACCACTTCCTTCAAATAAATCAGCCACATGTAATGCATCATTAGTCTTCAAGCATGGAATAAAACGAGCCATTTTAGAAAATCTATCTACCACCACAAATATACTATCCTTATCATACTTAGTTCTAGGAAGTCCTAACACAAAATCCATAGAAATATCAATCCAAGGAGAAGTAGGGACAGGTAAAGGAATATAAAGACCATGTGGTAACACTTTTGGCTTGTTTACATTCAAGACATTGAAAACACACTTTTTCGACATCCTTTCGCATGCCTGGCCAAAAAAAATGTTCAACAAGTATATCCAAAGTTTTGGGCACTCCAAAGTGTCCCATGTGTCCACCACAATGTGCTTCCTTAACAAACAATTCACGCAAAGAGCAATTAGGAATGCACAATTTATTTTCCTTAAAAAGGAACCTATCTTGAAAATTCAATCTCTCATAAGGACCCAACTTACATTCTGCAAAAGCCTTGCCAAAATCAGAATCATTAGAATAAAGTCTCTTTATTAGATCAAAACCCATCAATTTAGAAGTAAGAGAAGAAACTAAGACATACCTTCTTGAAAGTGCATCAACAACCACATTCTCTTTTCCTTGCTTGTAAGAAATTACATATGGGAATGTTCCAATGAATTCAACCCATTTTGCATGGCGATGATTAAGCTTACCTTGGCTCTTCAAATATCTCAAGGATTCATGATCAGTCTTCACCACAAATTCTCTTGGCCACAAATAATGTTGCCATGTAGCTAAAGGCATATAGCTCTTTGTCATAAGTTGAGTAGTTCAATGTAGCTCCGCTGAGCTTTTCACTAAAGTGTGCAATGGGCTTCGAGTCTTGCATCAAAACAGCACCTATTGCTCTTCCAAAGGCATCACATTCAACCTCAAAGACTTAGAAAAATCAGGCAATTACAAAAGAGGAGTAGAACACAATTTTTCTTTCAACAAGTTAAAAACATCATTTTGTTCTCCTCCCCATGAAAAAACCTTATCCTTCTTAATGACTTCAGTTAAAGGAGCAGCAATGGTGCTAAAATCTCTAACGAAACTCCTATAAAAACTAGCAAGCCCATGAAAACTCCTAACTTCAGTTATACTGTTAGGTTTAGGCCATTCTTTGATTGCCTTGATTTTGTCTTCATCAACTTCAACTCCCTTAGAACTAACTACAAAACCTAAGAACACCACACGATCCACAATAAAAGTACACTTCTTAAGATTAGCAAACAAGTGTTGCTTTCTAAGAACTTCAAAAACTTATTTTAAGTGTTCCACATGCTCATCTAGCTTTCTAGAATAAATCAAGATATCATCAAAATAAACCACCACAAATTTCCCATGAAAATCCTTAAAAACATGATTCATCAATCTCATGAAAGTGTTGGGTGCATTAGTAAAGCCAAAAGGTATAACTAACCACTTATATAGCCCATATTTGGTCATAAAAGCAGTTTTCCATTCATCTCCAGGATTCATTCGAATCTGATGGTAACCACTTTTTAGATTAATTTTAGAAAAGATTTTGGATCCATGCAATTGATCCAACATGTCATCAAGACGAGGGATAGGATGTCGATACTTTATCGTTATCTTGTTGATTGCTCTACAATCCACGCACATCCTCCAAGTTCCATCCTTTTCGGTACTAATAGGACGGGAACAGAGCAAGGACTCATGCTCTCTCTCACAAAACCTTTCTCAAGTAACTCCTCAACTTGCCTTAATTCTGGCGATACCACCACAACGGAGGAGACGGGTAGAAATTCATAACCAACTGCAGAGTTAACAAATCGTTGAATATCTTATCTTGACTAGAATCATCACCTCATTATGAATCAACCGTTGGTAATTTCCCTTCAATGTATTTCACATTATCTTATCGCACTGATCCCCGATTCAATAATCTCGTCTCGCCCAATATGAACTGCTCAGACAACAAATCGCCCCAACATGACCAACAGTCTCACATGACACCACAACGCCAATAGGCCATAACTCGAACATGATACATGAAGAAATGACTAAGGAAAAGACCACCCTACTCACGCAACTTATTATGAACTCATCTCAGAATATAGAAAGTAAAACACAAGAAAATAAATATAAGAACTCTTATTCATCATCATACTATTGCGGCGTGCAACCCGATCCAAATAACATACCCGTGGCGGCGTGCCACCCGATCCCAATAACATACCCGTGACGGCGTGCCACCCGATCCCGTCATAAAATTCACATAAAGAAATATACACGGAGTTGAATTGCTCACTATTACAAATTACTGAATATCGATCATAAGCACGCCAAGTGCATAATACCTTCCTGGGGAGACTGATAAAGCCACATGCTACAAAACTTAAGCACAACTGAGGTGCGATACATATACTCTGAATCTCAAGAGCTCTCCCTCTTGCATAACATCATCACTACACGGAGACTCAACACATTGGGATCTATTAAGTCGTTTTCCCAACTCACACGGTACAATCACCACATTACATGAATTTGACGAAGACAGAACAAAACCTGATATCCCAACACCCCTCCTTGAGGAGCGCTATACTGAAATGAACATATCTGCCCCACATGAAGACCATAGTCATATTTAAATCCATCCACAAACATCGAGTCTACCTTGCTCGCACCAAACCAAGCTAATAGCTTTACCTGGGTCCATATTAACCCACTTTATCTCATAATACGTGAGAACAACCATCATAGCCGGGACAAACACCCCACAATCCACAACCAAATGAATTGAACGCCTTCCAGGCATAAATTCTCAAATAAGCAATATTGCACTTCTTTATATTCAGTCCAAATCTCCAATCCATTAAGTGACTACATGTCACACTTATACAATCTTCTCGTGGTTACGCTCCCACGACCTTCCACACCAGGTAACAAGTCTGCACATCCGCATCACCGACCAAACTAACACTACAAAACACATCAAGAACCCTCGACCAGGGTACAAAGCCTCCTTCACCGAATATCGATCTCAGGTGAAACTAAAGATAACACCAGCTTACTCTGAACTTTCAAATAGATTTCTCTTGCTCATCTGACCTCATGACATCTTTGTTAACACCAAACCGTAATCTCGATTCTTACTCCCGGTTACATACTGCTCACCGCACCTAATGTGCCAATACGAGATAGAGCGAGAATTCCATCACAACTTCTGATCCACCAATAGGGTGAGCACTTCATCACATAGAACCCTTCTACTTAACTCAATTCAAGAGAACCATCACAACACTCGAGTGAATTCTCACAATCACCCAACATGCAAATCCTTAAATAGTAGTTTATACCACCATAACCCTTCCGGGATCCGCCTACACCTGACAGGCCATAGCACTCAAATGCTCCCACATGAAATCCATTACGACGGCTGACAAGCCCCGCGCACACCGGCACAACCACATGCATGACTTAATCACATCGAAGGAATTGATCACTGCCGTAAATGTGCCATTTCAACCATGGCTAATCAATCTATCTTCTTTTAATCATCTTCAATTGCCTCGGGAATAATCGTAACTTCCTTCATCCCATAGAAAACTCAACCCTCACTCATCCCGAGTGACCTTGATTCACGAGACTATGCTGCCTAAATCCCGCAACCCATCTCGTACCCTCCTGATAGTCTTTCTACAATCCGGAGTTTATTTCTCTCACTCCTCCAATACTATCCTGCACGCTGAACATATCATAGAACCCCAAACATTTTCCTTTTCTCAAGAATTACGCTGCATAAGCTCAATCCTTGATCATACTGTTGCATGAAACCCTTAAACGCCACATTCTTAACTTTGAATTTCACTAGGACCGTTATTGAGAGTCACCCACTCTGACTGGTCCCGAATACAATCAACTCCAAGGCTCTCTTAGCACATGAACACCCTTTTCAATGAAGTACGCGACCGGTCACTATCCTTACAACTAGCCTATGCCTTAAGCATAAATTCTGAATCTTCCAAAGCCTAACCCCGGTCTGACAGGGCCAACTTTTGCACACATTCATCAAATCCCACGCACAATCACCATTTTACTCCCTTCCCTTAGATGTGATAACGTGCCGACATGCCGACAATCCACAACCCCATGAGAAGACAATCCTACAACCCAACTGCAGATGGTGGGACTCCCCCACTTAACCCGAAGCTACTCCTTGATAGCATCCTAGGAAGCTCAAATCTATTCAAGGAAAAGAATGAAGCTTTGAAATCTCAAATAGGGCGTTTAAGTAGATGTCAAGCTAAAGTGTTGCCAAACAAGGTCATTAGACATCAAGTGCAAGTAAAGAAGTTGTTAATTGGGAGGAAGAGCTTAAGGAAAGGATATGAGTTATAATATATGTGTTATAATTATTTTATGTCCAAATTCATGTCCAAGAGGAGGTGGATTAGATCCCAAGAAACATCCTCTGAAGAAGGTCCAAATCTAGGGGTGTAAAATGGGGCAGGGCAGGTTAGGGCGGGGCGGCAAGATTTGACCTGCTAATATTTTGACCCGCTCTACCCTGCCCTATTTAGCATTTTTTCCAAATTTTGCCCTGCCCTGCCCTGCCCCGTTTAGGCAAATCCGTTGAGTTTTAATTACTGATGCTTGACCACTAATACAAAACACTTTATTAGTAACCATTGACTAACATCGCCTGAAAATATGTGTGTTGCACAGTAGATACAAACCTTGAATTAGAACAGTTTATGTTTCAAAACTTACAATTCAATTTCTGAAATTTCATTAAAAATGAAACTACCTAAAATTCGATTTTTCTAAATTTGCATTGGAAAATAATTGAATTTCATATTCACATTGAAAAAATAGAACTAGTTAAAGCCAATTTTCTGAAGTTACATTGAAAATACAAAGAGCTTCCGATTCGATTCGGAACCGCGAATTATAACATAATCAAATACAAATTAAACGAAAAGGCCATTTATGTTATTCTTATCTCCCCTGGACAGTGTGAAATACAGATTCAAGAATTTATGTTTTTGGTTTCAAAAACTACTAGAATCTAGCATCTGATTCTTTTCATATTAGAAACACGTTACTGTCAGCATGTAAGAAATGCAAAAAGAGAAATGACAATCTTGAACAACCTTTCTGCAATATTTGAGTTGGATATACATAAGACAAATCTTTAACAAGAGTCATAATCAATTATCAGAGAGGGATATGGAAGATAAAAATAAACTTCTCAAAACAGATTATGCTTCCTATAGGCTAATCCTCAATCTCAAAAAACTCTGAAGGCAATCCAAAATAGTATTAAACAGTTGAATCCGGCTCGTCCTCTTCATCAAGCATTGTTGGACATGAAACTTGATCGACCGTTGAAGTCAAACCTAAAAGGAAAAACGCATAGTATCAATATAGTATTAAACAATTGAATACCTATTAAGACAATAATGAGGAAATTACTTACTATTTAAGTCATTCCATAACCACGTGCGAGCACACATTAAAGCTTCCAAAGTAGTAGGGTGGAGTCTACTCCGATTAGGGGTGTGCATTCGATTTTGACCCTTATCGATAATTACTTATCGATTATCGATTTGTACATATGCTTATCGTTATCATTTCAATAAGGTTTCGATTTTTTCGATTTCGCTTTATCGATTTTTGGGGCTTATCGATTCGGTTATCGATTACACCAATAAGAAAATTTGCTAGCTCTAAGCGATGTTGTCATGTTTAGTACCCTTACTTAATATATGTATACTATGTGNCATCTGTGGAAGAAACTGAGAAAGGAGGAAGTTTGAGTGAAGAAAATTTAAGGTTTCAACAGTTCAGCTCTAAAGGGGCAGGAGGGTAGGGCCATAAGGGAAAATCTTGAGGCAGAAGCAGCGTGAAGTCGTGAAGAGGAAAAAAAATAATAGGGTAGGAAAAATTAGAAAATGATAAGGGTAGAGGAAAATAGAAATAATAAGTTAGGGTAAAGAAAACCACGGCAAAAAAAAAAAAAAAATTCTTATCGATTTATCGATAAATCGATAAGCGAAGTGGACAAAATCGAAATCGAAATCGATAACTCGATAAGAAAATTTTCAGAATCGAAATCGATAAATCGATAACAAATAATCGATTCGATTTATCGATAAACCGATTCGAATGCACACCCCTAACTCCGATGAGGGATAATCAACCTCCCACTAGTGCTAAATGCCAATTTTGAAGCAACAGTAGACACGGGAATGGCTAAGAGATCACGAGCCATTTTTTGCAATGTAGGAAATTTCAATCCATTTGTCTTCCACCAACTCAAATTGTCAAATGAAGGGGTTCGAGGTAGTAGGTCTTCTTCTAAGTACATATCCAACTCTGATCTTTTCTCCACGGTAGCTCCAGTTGAAGCTACAAATCTATCAAAGCTCGAAAGCCGATCACCCTGAGTAAAACTAGTGACTTCACTAGATCTAGATGCTAATGAATCATGTGGAGCAGATAATTTACTCTTATAATCTTGAAAGAGATCATAACAATTGGATCGAACTTCTTGAATTTTAGCTGAAGCTTCTTCACCATAAATTAGTGAAAGAAAGAACTCTACCAACCTCATCTTGTACCGTGGATCAAAGATTGCAGCTACTCCCATCAAAATATGCACATCCTCCCAAAAAATTTTAAATTTCAACAACATCGCAGATGCCATAGTTCTAATCATAGGATTAAACTCATTCACCCAAGCTTCTAATTCTAGCTTAATTTCACAAACTTTTGTAAAGTATTGACTAGAAGTTGGATATTGAGTTCTTGAAAACTATTCAGTGATATTATAAAAAAGTTTAAGTGTACCAGAAACATCTTCTGCATTACTCCATTGCTCTTCAGTTGGATAAGAGTGATAATTTGTGTCAGTTAGACTCAACTTGTTAAACACCTCTTTGTATTGTATAGCTGTTCTCAACATTAAATATGTTGAGTTCCACCGAGTAGGACAATCATACTCCAACTTCTTATTACAAGAACAGTGAATCAAACATGCGGCTTCTTCAAACCTCTCAATTCTGTCAGCTGAGCCACTCCAATACAAGACACTATCACGCACTTTGCTAATACTATCTCCTATCACTTTTAACCCTTCTTGCACAATCAAATTTAAAATATGTGCAGCACAACGCACATGAAATACTCGACCACTCAACAACAGATCTTTTTTATTAAGTTTCTCATCCAATAAAGTTTTAATCATAGCATTGTTTGTGCTAGCATTATCAACTGTGATAGTTGATATTTTTCGTTCAAGATTCCAATCAAACAAACAACTAACCAAAGCACCACACAAAGCATCTTTATCATGTGGGGCAGGTACATAAGCAAATCTCAGAATATGACTTTGAAGCCTCCCTGAATCATCAATGAAATGACCAGTAAAAGCCATGAACCCTTTTTTGTTACTATTGGAAGTCCACATATCGGTTGTTATTGCAATTCTACTCGTGACTTTCTCCAACAACTTAGAAGTTTTCGATTTAAAATTGTCAAAAAATTTCATTATGTCATTCTTGATTGTATTTCTAGAAACCATCTTAAGCATAGGTTGGAGACTCGCAACAAACTTCCTAAATCCTACATGATCAACTATAGAGAGTGGATACTCATGTAAAATAATAGCATATGCAAGTTGTTTGCGTGCAACATCTTGATCAAAATAATCACCCCCAGTATCACCCTCATTTTGTACATCTCTTGGCCTATTAGGACACTTAGGCATGTGATCTAACATAGATTTTGTACTATAATTTCTAGCATTTTTATAACGGCGATTGCAATATTTACAAACACCATATGGAACACCATTAACTTCACCAGCTTGAAATGATTTCATGCTCGGGAATATCTCTTTTTTCCATTTCAACAACTTCATCAGCTTGTAAAGGCCTTTAACTCTCATCGTCTAAGGAAATAGCATTAGAAGAAGAAGCTGGGAGATTCTCTTCATTTTGAGATGCCATGATTACTTATCTCAAATATTCACATAAGATTAGAAGAAGAAGCTGGGAGGTTAATTTCAAATAAGATTAATATTTCTGGCAAAACAAAGTACTTATTTCTCTTCTATCTTTGAAAAATACAGTATTGTTCAGAAGAAAGTCTCACTTAACCTTAAATGTTTTATATACTTGTGTTTACTTTCCTACAACAGAAACTAATTCAACATTTATCTGCCCTATTTCATTTAATTATGAAAAAACTAATTTGAGACCTTTTTTTGAACCTTTTGAGAATAGTATTCTGCAGAGGTTCATGTATTAATGATGATACATTAATTTTTGAAAAAGTAACATGCAATGTGATCAGTGCAGCAGCTCTCAAGATTCGAAAACGAAATACAGTATGGAAAGAAGAAATGCAGCAACAGAGACATAAAATCTACCGACAAAAAATAGAACACCTCGCCGGCAATAAGAAATGCAGCAACAGGAACATCCAACAGCTCAAAAACATAAAACTGTGGTATGAGGCCTTAAACATTTTATCTCTAAATGAAACAATGAAACAAACAATTAGAAACTCATGCATCAAATCACATCCGAACAGATTAAACAAAACGACAACAAAAACGACGATCAGTAGAACAAAACGGAGTAAGCAAGTATTACCGAGACACCCCAAACAGAACGATAATGGGATCAGTGAGCATCAAATACCAGATGATTAACTATACCAACAAAAAAAGTAACAAGTTTACAGGACAACCTATAATGGGATAACACCAAATGATTCCTTTAAACAATTTGGAGGTTACGAGAAAAAATTGGAGGAATGTTTTTAGCTTTTCTACCTCAAGTAACAGCAACATGTTTAGCCAGCAGACTACAATCCAGTAATATGACATCAAATGCAATAATGAAAAATGATACAGAAGGTGAGCGGAAAATCGAATGGAGACCTCGAACAGGTGGCAGATTGACTGAACCCCACAGGAGAAACTCAAACCTTGCCGAAAAACTCGAATGCTACTCAAACAAGAGAGTATGGAAGCACAAAGAGTACCTGGAACTTTTCGACCCTTGTTGCTCTGTTTTTGGAGAGACTAAGAGGAACCAAACATGGTTATGGTGTTTTCTGCGACAAGGGGCGACGGGCGATAGGCGACGGGCGAGAAGTAGAGATATGTGAAATGTTAATTGGGAATTAGGGGTTCAAAGTCTGGGAATTGGGATTGCCATTTGTCGTCTGAAAAAAGATAAAATATGCGAGTCACTTAATTTTACCCGATCCATTACTAATTCGTATCTTTCCCTCCCTAACCTATTAATTTTTTCAAAAAATAATTTTTTGACCTGCCCCGCCCCATTTAAAATTTTCCCTGCCCCGCCCCATTAATAGTATCCCCTGCCCCGCCCTGCCCCATTTGCCACCCCTATCCAAATCAGGCCACCGTTGGACCAATTTGGCACCTAAAATGTGTCCAAACTTGCAGCCCATGAATTCCTACATAAAATCACGTTTTTATAGCATAAATAGGACTTACTTGATGTTCAAGAAGGGTACAATAGTTGTGCTAGATGTTGAGTGCAAGTTGGTGCCTAGTTGCTTGCAAATTTCCTTCAAGATTTCCAGATTTTCATGATTCTATCCAAGATTGGTTTGGGACATATTTCCATATATTAGGGGACTATATTTATTGCCTTCCTAGTTATTTAAGGTTATGGTTTCCTTTTCCTAAGATTGTTGGAAGTACTTCCAAGAATGACTTGGTTTTTGCTTCCTAGTATTTTCCTTTTCCTAAGGTAGTTGGACTTGTTGTCCAAAGTAGTTTAGGACTTTATTTCCTTATTTTTTTAGGTACAATTTTGTGACCCCTCTCTATATAAAGGGTATCTTCTTTGTTTAGACTTAGATTATTATCAATAAAAATTGTGAGATTTTTCTTGCACTCTTATGTGTGGCTACTCTTGGATTTATTCTTCAACCTTCAAGACTCAATTTAAGGTGGTAAGATTAAACCCTTTTCTAAATCTTAGATCACTTCTAGGTATTCAATAAAGGTGATAAGTTTAGGCTTATTGTTGTTCTTGTTAAAGGGTCGGGTTTCACAATATATTTCTTGTTTTTAATTATCTACCAAAGGCGATTAGTTCTTTGTTAGCTAATTGTTGTTGTTAGGATTCAACTTCAAGAATAGACTTCTTGAATTCAAGAAACTCTTTCTTGAATTCAATCTATCTTTAATTTTCCGTCTTTTTTTTCTTTCTTTATTTTCTTTTAGCTTCCACACGTTTCTTGATTTTTTCTTTAGTAATTCTTAGACCCCTATCGTGTTGTTATGTGGTATCAGAGCATAGACTAATCAAAATTTCAATCTTGATAATCTTGGGAGGTTCTTGAGCAAAAAAAAACGAAAATCAGCCAAACAAAAAAAAAGTCTTAGCACATTACTATTTTAGAATTCTAAGTATTATTTGGTTTCCAAGTCGAGAAAGAAAACAAGAAGAGGGAATCCTTGTTCTTGAATATTAAGGAAACTTCTTTCTTTATTCTTGTGGATTTTGAATTTTTAAAATTTTATCCTTTTTCTTTTTAAACCAACCAATTCCTATTCTTTCTAGGTTTGGTCTTTCACTTTCCTTTTTCTTTTCTAACTCCTCAATTTTATCACTAAACCAAGTTAGGTTTATTAATAAATTTAAAGATTAACGATCAAGAGTTGCTTTGAGTGGAAAAAAGCAAAAGAGGTGAGAGTATTAGAAGGAAAAAAACCAAACTTGAGAGATATATAATTCTTCTAATCTTTGTTCAAGACATTTCAAACACGTACTTATCGTGAAAGGAGGCGGACTATGACTCAACAACTTGAAAAGTCAAACTTACAGTATAGCGAAGGGAAGGAAGACAATAGTAAAGTTATTTTTCAAACAAGAGCTAAAGTGATGTCCGTGATTTGTGCCCTTAGAATTGATAAAGAATATGGCTCTAACTCAATTAGCTCTTATATGGTTGAAAGATTGAACTTGCCTTGTGTTGAGCATATTGAACCCTACATGTTGAGAGGAGTAAAGGTGGATAAAAGAGTGCTATTACTATTCTCTATTGGAAGGTATGAGGATGCAATTTGGTGTGATATGATTCCCATGAATAATTATCATATCTTGTTGGGAAAGCCATAATATATCTTCAGAAGAGCTTTGAGGTTAATGGGAAGAAACTCATTCTTTGGCCTTTGACTCCCTCACAAATTTGTGAAGACGAAAAGACTGTTAAAGAGAATATGCAAAAATATGAGAGAGAAAAGAATGAGAGGAGTAAGAGAGTGCATGTTGACATCCCAAGAGAGGAAAAAGTATAGATTGTGTTGAGTGAAGAGAGTGGAATGTCAAGGGGGGAAAAGAGTAAGCTTGAGAGGAAAGAAAAGAGAGAAGGTCGTGAGATAGAAAAAAGATGTGAGGTAGAGAAACAAGAGGGTTTGAGTGAAGAAAAAGAAGAAAACCGTGGTGAGAGGTTTTTATTTGACAAATCTAAGTAGGCATAAATTTTATTGGGATGATGATGTCCATATGCTTATAAGGGAGTATTTACACCTATTAGGATTAATTGGGTTAAGTGGACACATGGTCACTATCTTGTTTTAATCCTACCATTTTTTCTGATTAGTGGATGTCATTTAGTAGTGCGTTTTTTTTTCTTCTTGCAAGGTCGAAATTCGAGAACGAATTTTCTTCAAGAAGAGGGGAATGAAATCCTAGGAAGCTCAAATCTATTCAAGGACAAGAATTAAGATTTGGAATCTCAAATAGGGCCTTTAACAAGATGTCAAGCTAAAGTGTTGCCAAACAAGGTCATTAGACATCAAGTGCAAGTAAAAAAGTTGTTAATTGGGAGGAAGAGCTTAAGGAAAGGATATGAGTTATAATATATGCTTTATAATTATTTTATGTCCCAAATTCATGTCCAAGAAGAGGTGGATTAAATCCCAAGAAACATCCTCTGAAGAAAGTCCAAATCAGGCCACCGTTAGACCAATTTGGCACCTAAAATGTGTCCAAACTTGCAGCCCATGAAGTCCTACATAAAGCCACGCTTTTATAGCATAAAGAGGACTTACTTGATGTCCAAGAAGGGTACAATAGTCGTGCTAGATGTTGAGTGAAAGTTGGTGCCTAGTTATTTGTAAATTTCCTTCAAGATTTTCAGATTTTCATGATTCTATCCAAGATTGGTTTGGGACATATTTCCATATATTAGGGGACTATATTTATTGCCTTCCTAGTTATTTAAGGTTATGGTTTCCTTTTCCTAAGATTGTTGGAAGTACTTCCAAGAATGACTTGGTTTTTGCTTCCTAGTATTTTCCTTTTCCTAAGGTAGTTGGACTTGTTGTCCAAAGTAGTTTAGAACTTTATTTCCTTATTTTTTTAGGTACAATTTTGTGACCCCTCTATATATAAAGGGTGTCTTCTTTGTTTTTAGACTTAGATTATTATCAACAAAAATTTTGAGATTTTTCTTGCACTTTTGTGTGTGGCTACTCTTGAATTTATTCTTCAACCTTCAAGACTCAATTTAAGGTGGTAAGATTAAACCCTTTTCGAAATCTTAGATCACTTCTAAGTATTCAAGAAAGGTGATAAGTTTAAGCTTATTATTTTTCTTGTTATTCTAAAGGTTCGGGTTTCACAATCTATTTCTTGTTTTTAATTCTCTACCAAAGGCGATTAGTTCCTTGTTAGCTAATTGTTGTTGTTAGTACTTCAAGAATAGACTTCTTGAATTCAAGAAAGAAACTACTCTTTCTTAAATTCAATCTATCTTTAATTTTTCGTCTTTTTTTTCTTTCTTTTTTTTCTTTTAGCTTCCGCACCTTTCTTGATTTTTTCTTTAGTAATTCTTGGACCCCTATCGTGTTTTTATCAAGTGGTATCAGAGCATAGGCTAATCAAGATTTCAATCTTGATAATCTTGGGAGGTTCTTGAGCAAAAACACCAAAAATCAGCCCCAAAAAAAAAGTCTTAGCACATTACTATTTCAGAATTCAAGTATTATTTTGTTTCCAAGTCGAGGAAGAAAACAAGAAGAGGGGATCATTGCTATTGAATATTGAGGAAACTTCTTTCTTTATTCTTGTGGGTTTTGTGTTTTTAAAATTTCATCCTTTTTCTTTTTAAACTAACCAATTCATATTCTTTCTAGGTTTGGTCTTTCACTTTCCTTTTTCTTTTCTAACTCCTCAATTTTATCACTAAATGGTTGTAACTTGTTAGGTTTATTATTAAATTTAAAAATTAACGACCAAGGTTGAATAGGAATAAGCCTATATAAGTCTCAAAAGGAATCGAATCGCACGATGAGGAATCAAGAAGGGAAGTACTCTTAACAGCCTTGTAGCCTCCCGAAGATAAGTACATACGTCTCTGTACCGATTCGCAAGACTCTACTAGACTTGATCATGACTCGTGAGACCTAAGTTAACCTAGCGCTCTGATACCATGTTGTCACGATCCAAAATCTACTAAGGTTGTGATGGCGCCGGACTCCACAATCAGGCAAGCCAATCATTAATTAGTTGAAATAAATTCATGTTTTAACATTTATGAAAATCATTACTTTTCACTTATTACATAATGACTAAATTAAAAAAATCCGTTAAGTAAATGCAATGGTTTAAATATTTCATTTCAGCAAAATATATCCCAACACATCCCAGAACCCGGTGTCACAAGTACATGAGCAATCTTCATGAATTTATATAATCATCACAAAGCTTGTCCGAAATACAAATTGGAGAAGGAATTTAAACTGGAAATAAATACAATATGAGGAAGACTCTGTCAGCTGCGGATTGCCTCCGGATGATGCAACTCGCCTAAGTCTCCAAATCCGCCACATCGCTATGAAAGTACATGTGCAATACAGCAAGTGCAGCATGAGTACGAAAACAACGTGTACTCAGTAAGTCACCTGCCTAACCTCAGAGAGGTAGTGACGAGAGGTCGAATTAGACACTTACTAAGGTCCAACAACTTAATTTAACAGCATATAATGAACACGGTAGGCATGCAAGGGTAGTAAAGCAGCAACTATATAAGACACTGAAATCCAAGTAAATACTGGAAGTAAATAAGCAATTATTACTTCCTCATTTTCCCCCAAATGTCTTAAGTAAACAATTTCCTCTTTATTTTCCCCCCCAAATATCTTATCGCTTCAAATCCATGAAAAAATTTAACAATTTAGCATGCGCATACGGGATATGGACAACCGGCCTGAGCCATCATAATAATCATCTATGTGCACTGTCGAGGGTCGAATGGCCCGTACCATAAGTGCACCTTTCAATAAAATAATCATGTCTATGCACTACCGAAGGTCGAATGACCCAAACCATAAGTGCATCTTTCAATAAAATAATCATATCTATGCACTGTCGAGGGTCGAACGGCCCGAACCATAAGTGCATCTTTCAATCCACCGTGGCGTACTGCCCGCTCCCATGAGAGTGGGGGAAGTAACACTTTGCTCGCAGAATGTAAATTGTGAAGTAGTCACATGCAGTCATGCACAATCAACAATCCACCCCGAATACGTCGGGAAAACAAATAATCAAGTAAGTGACAGATTTCTCTTTTAAAACCACGAAATAGTATTTAAATCCTTTCTCGAAATTCTTTTGCCAAGTTTAATATCAGGTATACAATTATCCATGGAGAAAATCAATTCTCTTTCTTAGCTGATTAATAAAATGAACTCTAGTCTTCTTTAGATATTCAATTACGATTTCGATTATATTAGCAGTCTAATATTACAGGCAGGATCACAGGTACAACAGGTAAGGCATGCTAGTGGGTCCTAGACTACCCGGACATGGCATAATAGTAGCTACGCACGGACTCCCGTCACCTTGTGCGTACGTAGCCCCCGCAGATAGTAGCACATACTAAATTAGTTCACCTAGGGGGACGATTCCCCCTCAGAAAGTTAGAAAGGAGACTTACCTCGCTACGAAATTCCATAACCGCCTTCCAAGCCCTTCCGACGACTCCAACGGACGCACAACGCCCCAAAACTATCCAACTAACGGCAAACCAATGAAAATATACTTTAATATTTGCAACAATACCAAATTATATAATTTTCCAACCCCGCTCAGCGAATTGACAAAAATACCCTCAGGCCCACGTGCCCGGAATCCGAAATTTCTCGAAGATACATTCTACCCATAGCCTTAATAACTCAAATATACGATTTACTCTAAATTCTATGATCAAATTCATGGCTAAAAATCCAAATTACCATTTCTAGGTTTTCTTCAATATTTTTCAAATTTTTCCACAATTTTCATGTATAATTCCATCCTCCTTGTATTTAACTTAGAAACATGAAGGAATTACTTACCTTGTGATCCTTGACGAAAACCCTCTCTTGAAGCTCCTCAAAATCGTCCAAACCAAAAGAAATGGAAGGAAATGACCAACAAATCTCGGTTTTAAAACATTCTGCCCAGGGCATTTTCTGCACCTGCGACCCAACTTATTCCGCAGGTGCGACCAAACCTCCGCACCTGCGGCTTTGCTTAGCTCAAGCTAACTTCGCACCTGCGCCCCATAGCCCACATCTGCGACTTCACAGGAGCGGAAATACCATCGCACCTGCGCCCCCAGCCAAACTACCACTTCTTTGCACCAGCGGCGCCATAGTCGCACCTGCGGCCAAAGCCTCGCAGGTGCGGTCACACCAGATGACAGTAATTCCAGCTCCTCTTCTAACTTCAAATATTGATCTGTCAACCACCCGGAATCCACCCGAGGCCCCCGGGACCCCGTCCAATTATACCAACCTGTTCCAAAACATAATGCGGACTTGCTCGATGCCTCAAATCACATCAAACAACATCGAAACCGCGGATCGCACCCAAATCCCAACTTTATGAACTTAGAAATTTCCAACTTCTACAAATTTCTAAGTAGGCATAAATTTTATTGGGACGATGATGTCCATATGCTTTATAAAGGAGTATTTACACCTATTAGGCTTAATTTTGTTAAGTGGACACATGGTCACTATCTTTTCCAAGGATTTTGTTTGAACCGGGTGTAGCTAGTTTTATTTTTTAAGAAAAAGGAGCCATTGTGTTGTGTTTTGAATTGAAGCAATATCTCTTGACTTTGTTATGACTTGAGAATAGTGAGTATTTTGGTTGTGACGCTTAGGCTCATTTTTTGTCTCTTGTATAAGTACATTAAATTGTATAAGCTTAACTTTGCTTAATTACTTTGACTAGAGTGTCTTGATGAAACCAATCCTGAGTGAGTTATGTGTCATGTATGTGTGAGGTTTGTGTGTTATTCTATGCATTGCATTTGACGTCTAGAACTTGCCCCGCGTGTTTGCAAAGCAAAAATAGTAGTTTTGTTCAGTCTTGGAAGTGATATAGGCATTTCTTTGTTGAGCCATATATATATTTTACCCGCATAATTGTTATGTATCGTAGTTAACCCCTTTGAGCATGTAATGTTGTTTCTTTGGCAACCGCATTACAAGCCTTACCCATTTGTTTGAATTAACCATCTATTTGAACCTTCAAACCTCTCATGAGCACTTGAATTGTTATGAACTGTGTAAAAGTTAAAGTGTGGGGTGGTTGGTTTGGCTTTTGAGTAGAACTAATAAAATAAGGAGAAAGGTGCATTGTTTTGAAAAAGTAAGAGTTACTAGAATCGAAAAAGAAAGAAAAGGAAAAAATAATTGTATTGTTGTGAAAAAAGAATTTCTTGATAAGTGGTGACTCTTGATATAATTGTGCTTAAAGAAGTATGGGGTAATAAACATTAATGTGAGGTGGAGTTTGGTTTGACTTATGTATGGGGTTTGAATGTTAAAGTATATGTATTCAAGTGCTTAGGGAGGTGTAGTCACTCTTATATCTAAATATATCCTACCCATCCCGCAGTCTACATTACAACAAAATAAAGTCCTACTTGATCCTAGACTGAATGAGCTCGATTAATAGAGTATTACACTATGGGCAAGTCTATGGTGCATCTTTTGTGGCATGTCATGTATTTCTGAGAGTGAGTGAATTCTTTATATTTTGAGTTCCTAAGTGTTCTTAAATTTTATTGTGTGGAACTACTCTCTTTTGTTGTGTGAGGGCACATGATTCATGAAGGAAAGATAATGTTAGTGATTTATATGTTAGATTAAGAGGGTGAGTTGTGAATAATGTGGGGGACTTGTGAGTCAAATCTTGAGGTGAAGATGTTACTCTTTTGTGCTTAGTTTATTTTAAATATTCTTAGTGTGATGAGTTAGGAGAATTGTTTAAAAAGGTCGTGTCTATATAAAGTGTAGTTTGATTGCTCGAGGACGAGTAATGGTTTAAGTGTGGGGTGTTGATGGTATGCTATAATTACGTATTTTAGTCGCTTATTACACTCTAATTTACTGCACTTTAATTGAGTTTGAATAATCGCTAGTGTTTTGCACTAATTGTGTGTGTTTACGTCTTGTAGGAGTGATTCCGAGCTATGTAGATGTTATAAAATGAATTCAAGTAATTTGGAGCTTTGAAGTCTGAGTAAAAGCCCAAAGAATTAAGTCGGGATCGTGTTCTGAGATCAAATTTGATAGTTAAAAACGAACGAAGAATCGAGTAGGCATATTGCGCACTGTCTAGTAAAATGGACATAACGTTTTGCTCCGAACTCCATTTGGGCTATACAATATATGATTGGAAATCTAACTCAAAGGTCTACAACTTTCATGTTTTATATTTTTCCAAATTCCAAACAGAACAGGGTGAAAAAACGCGGTCGAATCCGCAACCACGGATCTGGACGCGGATTTGAGGCAGAACACTGGATAAAGTACGCGCCCGACCGCGGTTGAGTCCGCGGTCGCGGACGTCCAAGCCTGGGAAAGTGTCCTTTTTCGCGTAGGAGAAGGTATAATTGTTTGGGCCCGACCCTATTTGGTATATATACATGGAAAACGGTATTTTGAGGACTTTGGATAGACTTTTGACACACTTTAGACCAAAGGAGGCAAGAACACACTAGAGCAACGCGGAGAATTCTTCTACAAGTTTCTCACTTCCTTCTTCCTATTTCCATTATTGGTTATGAATTCTAGTATTGTAGTTATGCATACTATTATGAATAACTAATTTGTTATCTAGGGTTTTGATGGAACCTCTTGGAAGTTGAATTCTTGTTATGTTTTAATATAATTTAACCTTTGAATTTGTCTATTTGTTCAACTACGTGCTTATTTCAGTTGATTGAATGGTCATCGACTGTACCTATTTATTATGCGTTGCTTGAGAAAGGATACATATTTAGGTGGTTGTTAAACAACGTCACTCCTAACATATGTGAAAAATGAATACAGCGGGTTTAAAGATAGGTTTAGAAATAACAAAGCCTGGACGTGGTGATAATGAGCGGTTAGATAAAGCCAACTAGAGTAGTTCGAGAGAATATGTCTAGTAAATTGTTGTAGTTGCTCGAGAGAGAATTACGGCACCTGAAGTGCTCATGATCAGTAGAGAACATAGTGAAATTGCAGGGAACATAGCGGGAAGGATTCCGACAATTGGGAAAATCCTAACTTTAGATCTCCTTAGTCTTGTATTCAATCTTTATCCTTGTTAATTGATAGTTGTATTGCTTCCTAGTATTTGTTAGTTAATTAGATAAAAACAAATATTATAATCTTTATAATTAGAAAATTGTTTGGACTTGTGTTTCTTAGCGATATTGAATAACTGCAGTTAAGCCTTAGTTCTCTATAGGATTCGACTCCGAACTTTTAGACCGAATTTATTTTACGGCGACCGCTTACCTTTTTAGGGCTAGAGTTGGGCGAGATTAGTAAGAAATTCTGTTAACCCGGGTGAAGTTGTGAGGCACTCCCGAGTTCTGTGGTTTTAGCACGATCGTTCAACTATTAATAATTGGCCAAATTATCTGATTTATTACATGTTTAAAACCTATTGTGCTTTTTTACCTTTCTAACCGCTTTTAATATAATTTTAATCGTTTTTTAGTATTTGTGGAATTTATTTGAATAAGTCGTGATGTCACGCACTTATTTTTTTTTTTTACACATTGCGACTCGGGTCACGTGAAACGCACTCGCGATTTACAATATATTTATTTTAATTATTGTTTGAAGTTATAAGGTCGAGTCACGTAAAACGCACACTCGAATTAGGGATTATATATCATGAACGGAAATCGTATCCATAATCACGATGTTTATTATTAATCGCGCCTGAAGCAAGCTACGATGTTTTTCCTTAAGTTTGAGATTTAACAAGCTAAATAATACTTGACACTATTCCTAGTGTTCTGAGACGTCTGATGACAAGCTGTATTTTAGCAGTCTCCCAATGTGCCAATACTTTCCCTCTTTCACCTCTTTCCCTTTCCAAAGCAAGGATTGGTTCAGCATAAAAGATGTTTCCATGGACTTAACATTTTACACTACGAGGTAGATGAGAGTAGGAAGTAGCGAAATTGGGATCTAGAAACATATATTATTCATTGAAAGATGTCTGGTTTGTTTCAAACAATTACATAATAAAATTTTACTACAGCAACCTCAAGTGTGTTAAAACATATCAATTGTCTCATTCATAATCATATCTATGAAATGAAATAATATACCCATAAAACACATTAATGATCAAAGAAAAGAATGAGAATACGGAGAGCTGACACAAAATGTTAACAATAACATCAGATACAAAAGGGATAACACACAAAGAAATTGTTCCCTGTTCATCAGCAAACTAAAGGAAGTCCAACTGCACAAAATAGGAAATAACTTGCACGAAACCAGCAAATACCTGCTTGACCCAGTATGAACGGCAAGCTAGATTTTCCTTGTCTCTATTTTTATCTTACATGGATAACTATTCATTTATAGTATTAAACACTTAAACATGAGATGAGGTTCAGCTATTAGACCCAAATATGAATTTTTTTCCACACAGCGTACTTCACCAAACACAACAATTACACAAATATTCAGATCTAGAATTCACAACAATTTCATTACTCAATCAAAGTGAGGTGCAAAGGTTTCGTGACTTACCTAATCAAACAGCAAATAAATGACTGAAACAGGCCAAATGAAAGCCGAAAACAGCTGCTACAATTAGAGCTCGGTTTCCTAAGCAACAGCAGAAACAAGGTGATTTCCAGCCCAGCTAAACCTCTTCGAGTTTCAAATTTGCCTTTCAAGATCCTCTTGTGTGCTTTCTAGTTTTCCTTCTTGCTCTCTGACTCGCGCGTATGAGTTTGTGAATCCAGAGAGAGAAAGGATGGCGTGTGTGAGGGATTTGGGAGAGAAGAGCGAGAGGAGTGAGTGTAGGTGTGTGAGTGAAAGAGTCCAAATCCGTGAGGTGAGCGAGTGAAGAAGAAGGAAGGGGGGGGGGGGGGGGGGGGGGGGGGACTACGGTTGTTCTTCGAATTTGGGGTTGTCCAGAAGAAAATGAAGAAGGCTACTGGTTTTTGAGAATGGGGAGGGAGTCCGATTCTTTTGTTCAGGGAGAGAGAGAGCGGAGTCGATTGGGTTTGGTTGTAGAAGAGGATCTTCAGAGAAAAGGGGAATGGGAGGCGGCACTAGGTTTTGCCAAGGGGAGGGGAGTCCCATCTTCTCCTCTTCAAGAAGAAGAGAACTAGGGGTCCTATGGTTTTTTCTGGGGGGGGGGGGGGAGGGGGTCCGATCCTGTTTTTTAGTGTTAAGGGGAATGAGTCTTTTAATGAGAGGGATTGGGCCGGTACGGGTCGGGTACAACTTCGGCTAGGGACGGATTTTGTAGGCTTGGGTTGATTTGGCATTGGGCCACTTTAAACCGTGCTCTTAGCCTAGTTTCAACAAAGACTAACCTCTTCTTCCCTTCTATAATTTTTGCAATATTAGCCGCTTTAACTAACATAACTTAGAAATTAATTTGCAACATTAACTCCTTATTTGAAACATCTACTTGAGCTAATTAATTTGTGAATTCCAAATTTAAACTAATTAATTGAACCTAAAAATGTAAAAGAAAACTAAGGAAGATTATATGTATTTTTGTAATTTTCGTTTAATATTGCACCTAATAAATGTAATTAAATCTTAAATGCAATTAAGATCTAAAATGCTATGAGATGATGAATTAAACATTTTTTATGATTTTCTATGGTTTTAAAACAACTCTAAATATGAATGATCAATGCAAATAAATGCAAGAAAAATTCCTAAAACTCTATAAAAGCGATAAAAAAAAATTGACTTTTTTTAGGAGTAATTTTATATTAGGGCAAAAATTAGGTGCTCACAGCTACTACTCAAGGGAACTCTAATTCCCTTACCAATGATGTAATTACGCAGCACTCTTAATATATTATTATATCCAGTTTATATCATGAAAGTTGTCCAATGCAAAAAATCATGGCCGTAAGGAACTCCTGTGTAATAGCCCTTACACTGCGTGAATCCGTCTTATTCGGGCTTCAACGTTGATCATCGGATACTAGGTGGAAAGAAAGAAAAAAAAAAGCAATCTTCACACGAATAGTCAGTCGATTCAGTGTTTACTTTTTTTAGCATGTATATGACTATTTTTGTTTAAGCAACTAAAAAAAGAGAGAGATGATAATGGTGAAGTAAATTAATAACTATCCATAAGTATGGCAAATAGGTAATACGCAACAGTCATGAATAATATACATTAGATGGTGGAAATGGTGTAAATTACTAATATGTAATATGAAACAATCACAAAGTAATCCAGTCCATGAGGAATCTATTAATATTGTTTGTTAACTTTGGCATGGATCAATCTTATAAATATGGTGGTACATATACAAAATAGACTCAATCGGATCACTGAGAATTATGGCTTCAAAATTGTTTCCTTTTCTTGTCATTATCGTGGTGATTGGTAAGTCTTCGTCCTATAAACTTGTTGTTCTAATTTCCGAATGGTCTGCTTGAAAATAATCAGCATCTATCTAAAGGAGAAAGGGGAAGTGCAAATATAAATCGATTTTGGGGTTGACATTGAAGTCATACCTATAGGGTACCAAAATTTGTAAGCTTACTTGCTTTAACATCTACTTTAGACGAACTGGCCGGTCTCAAGTTGTAAAAATCCATATCTGCAAATATAAAACGGATCTGAAAATAGATGTCCTAAATAAATGTTCACATCTGCTTCAAAATAAATGTCCAAAATTTTGGCTTGAGCTAAAGTTTGACTTGACAGAAGCAAACTTCAGAGAAAAATATAAGTTTGACTTAACTGAAATAACTTCAGATATTTTTGTCTCATGTTTGACTTGTTTCTTCTTGAGTGAACAATTTAATTTGTTCCTTTGAGATTAGTCCAAAATAAATAGAAATCTACAGGGATTTACATTACAATTAGTCATAGAATCCTATTTGAAGAAGAAGAAAAAGCGGAGAAGAAGCATTGCTATCTCAAGTTAATCTTAAATTGGTTAACAGTTAAACTTTTTGAAAAAATTGGGTGTTAAATAACGTCGACTAAATAAGGTATGCCTTGTAGAAATTTTATGGAGAATGAAGCTTTTGCAAAAGTTGAACCTTTCAGATAATGGTCTATAGATACCTTGAATAAGTTAAAAAAAATTATGAGAAAACGTTAAAGACCACGGTTTAAAATTTTGTACATTATTGCAAATTTTAGACTACAATGTAATGTTTTCTGAGCAAACTAAAACATTATACAAGTCTATGTCGTCCGGAAGAAATAATTTTTGAAGGGCTAAATTTTTAAAATTGGAAAAAATCTGGGCAGAGGCTTAAAACAAGGACATTTCCGTAAATATCCACGCATTGGATCTAGACTTGTTGTTTAGTCCCATTGACTTCAATCCGTTATGACCCTAGTAAACATTGAACGAATAATATCTGGGGGAAATTTTCGTCTAACCTTTACATTGATTTTGACAGGTATGTTGAGAATGGCTGAAGCACAAAAACAGTGTTGCTTTCCATGCGAGACAGATGCAGATTGCGACAGGCAATGTGGAACTTTTATTATGTTCCGTTGTTTCCTTAACCAATGTTCCATATGTCCCAGTTTTGGCCGTTCTTCACATCCTGGATTTACTAGTGCTTATAAGAAACTTTCTCCCCATTAAGGGCACAGCCTCATCGATCATTTTCATATCTGTATAGGAGGTTTCGGTTCTTGATTTACTCAAGAGACCTCCAAATAAATAGCAATTCTTGAAATATTAATATCAAAATTTTACTTAAAGCTGTCTTTTCTTTGTTTTTCAACCTGCGACTAATTTCATTAATGAGGAAGCGCTCCGTGTAAGTGACATGCTTAATCTAATTGGTTTTGTCTGATTTTCAATGCAATTGATCCAATAAATCAAGTGAGTCAACCAGATTCACGTTATTCATAGTCATTTTATCATAAAAGAAATAGAGAAATTGGAGAAAGACTTGTATATTGACAAAGCAACAAGAACAAGAAAGATCCACAAAATTGAGGCCTGAGAAACCGACTCTTTGACTGAGGAACGCATTAAAAAAACAAATTAAAATTTTGAAATAAAAACAGAGTTGGGAGGGTAAGGGCCACCATATACCATAAATATACAAGCACTTTATTCCACAACTCAAGTCCCTCTTCTATTTTACTAAAGAATTATGACATGTGAAGCACCATTTTGCCTTCACCTAAGAGCATTCACAAAAGCCAGTAAGGAATTTACATCCCTCTTTTCTGATGGGTACTTAATAGGCTGTGAAGAGTGCTTAGGAAAGAATAGTATTGTGGGGAAGCTGCCAAGCTGCAACTCTTGTTTTGCAAATGTTTTCTGCTCACCATCTGCCCGGAACTTCCCCACCTTCACACCACAACCCCTCAACTTCTCTGCCAATTCCACATATGATCCTTCCATTGCCTGCAGAATATGAAAAGAAACATCATCAAGCTAATTCACTAATAAGCATTCTTGAAAAGATTTCCGTCTGCCTAAACTTTAGTCAACAAAGTTGTGCAGAAACAGTGATAAATTACCTGGCAGAAGCGGCACCAAGGAGCATAAAGAACAACAAGCCAAGGCTCTCTCCGGTCTTCCAATTTCAATAGGTTCTCAATTCCAGGTCTACTCAAGGTAACAATGTCCTTAGTGTCTAAAATATCAGCAACACTGGCACTACCATTTGCTTGCACAACACTGTTACCATTACCATTTACACTTTCGTCTTTAGTGTTTCCTTTGTGCAATCCACATTCCTTGGCCTTGGCGTCCTCCCACCACCACCTTCCTTCTCTCTCGTGTTGCCCGGGCAGGACTGGCCTCGTGCAAGGTTCGCATCCAATAGAGACGTAACCTTTAGAATGCAAAGAGTTCACAGGTACATTCATCGCACGTAAGAAGTTCCATACATCCTTGCCGTCCACATTAGCCACCGGGTTCCACTTCACTAAGCTTCCAATTCCACCATCCAACCCCTCGAAAACGGGGTCTACTTGGACAACAGGAATTTCAGATCGAGTACCAGGGGACTGATCTTTTCGTTGCCCCGTGATCCAGGCACGCAAGCCTTTGAGAGCTCGTCTCAGGGGCCAAACTTTCCTAACACGGCAGCATTCTTGGTGGCCATCTTCGTAGAATGAGAAAAGACCTTTGCTCCTTACTAAGGCCTGAACTTCTACAGCATCAGGAAACATGTATTCAATGTGAATGCCATACTGCTTCTCGACAGCATCAAAGAGTTGGTAGGTCTCTGGATTCAACCTCCCGGTATCAAGGCTGAACACTCTAAACGGTCGACCGGTTAAATGAGCATACTCTATCAAAGCGACATCTTCAGCACCACTGCAAGAAAATGTAATGTTATGAGCTGCACCTTACTGGAAATCATCATAAAATAAATATCAGATAAGAGTCTGGTATTTAAGTAAAACTGCTCATATATCACGACTCTGAACATAATTCCATATCTGATATATGACCAACAAATGAAACCAACAAATGAAATGCAGACTATGCAGATAAAACCAGCAAATTGTAGTGCAGAACGAGCCCCTTTAGGCATAAGCAGACAATACAAATTCAATCACATTGATCGGAAACTTTCATGTTGGGAACATGATCAACCTATCATGCACATTAAACATGGCTTTTCATACTCAAAACTACTCATAAGCACAATTAAGCATTACATATGACAACTATTTGGTCCAAAGTATATCAACTGGAAGCTCTCACATTAATTAGACAAAAGTACAACAAAGAGCAGATCATCACTGGTACAGGAAAGGAACAAGATGTACCTGAAAGCAATGGCAATATCATTTCCAAATTTCTCAAGGGCCTTATCCATAATCTCAAGAGGTGAAGCATTTTCAAGCTCCTTAGCCAGTTTCGCATAGTCCTCTGTCTCTACTTTCTCTTCCACCTCTGCCATATTCACCACAAAAACAAAAACAATTCAATAAGTTTCTTAACAAGAGAATTATAAATCCACTCAATTACAACCAAAAGTCAAGAAAATTCAACATACCAGGTAGAGGAGCAGCAATAGTTGCTGCTGATGGAACTATCGACTCAGTCCTTTTAGGCTCAGCGTTTAATGGCTTCACCACACAACGCCTCTGAGAGAAATTCAATGCTTTCAAAGGGATTTGTGGCTGATCCAATAGCTGAAAGTTGCCCAATTGGGATACTGCAAAGATTAAAAAAAAACAGAAAATGTAAGGAAAAAATCCAAGAAACGGAAAAATAATTGAACCCCAGATGATAAAATTATCAGTTTAAGGGTAAAACTTGAAACTTGGAAAGGATACAGAATGTGTACCTTTCAGTTGTTCATAAGAAGATGAAGAAAGAGGGGTATGAATTGCAGTTGAAGAAGTGAAAGCCAGAGCCATTTCTCGAACAGATCTTATAAAACAAAGATTTTTCCAAATGGAAGACAGTAACTTTCAGCAAAGAAAACTTAATTTGTTGCAGAATTCTCTAAATTATAATAAAATTGCTGTACTTTTGGCAGGGTATTTCAAGATTTACAGAGAGAGAACTTTGTGTGAGGATTATAAAGGGACCAGGAAAAAAGGGCGAGGTTGTAGGTTCATTGAACCTGGACGTGTTTTGGAATTCGAATGCAAAGTCTGATGTGGCATTGTTTTATGGTCAGTGTGTGATGTGTCCATCAGCGCTTCCGTCATGCAGCTAGTTGGGAGTGGGGTGGGGTGGAGGATGAGAAAGCGGACGAAATGCATTTTATAATTTTCCAAAAAGTTCCAATTTTGATGATATATTAACAATAATAATATATATATATATATATATATATATAAAATAAGCGAAAGTCGTAGTACGACAAAGGATAATTCTGTATTTTACTCTACCATTATCTCCTCATTTAGCTTTCACGTGTTCATTGTAAACATCGCCTACTTAAATCTATCGTCCAAATTATATTGCACATTCAACTTTCTACGATTTCAAAAAGTTTTATTTGCTTCTCTATTCAGGTTTGAATCAATCCATCTCTTTTGATCGATATCTCTGATCATATTTCTGTTTTTTCTATGTGAATAGTTCTAGAGAAGTTGTTTCTCTGTTTTTTCCCTCTCCGCTTTTTGTATCATAACTTGCACATTCATACCCTCAATCAGTGAGTGTCTTTTTTGTGAATCTCCTTTGACAAGCCACTTTAAAGTTTGCGTTTTTCTACTTCATTCATTGTCATCCTCTAACTGATTATTAAATATTCTTTTGATTTCTTTGTTTCTTAATTTTGTCCTCCAAGAGTTCATATAGGGTCTCTGCCTTATCTTATGATGTATTACTTCTAGAATTGCAGCTACGGAGCAGAGCAATTATGCCACTTCTATGATGTATAGATTAGTGCATTTGAAGATGCATATTTCAACTTTGGCACAAGAATTTACTTTTAGCGATATGAGCTTATATGTGATATCTAGATGGCATTCTGTAACTCGGGTCACAAGTATTGCCTTGGGTCTATTTCGAGAGAAGGGATATTTCTTGAGACATTAATTATAGCCAAACCATGGAAAAGTACATCACATAAAAGCATATAGATTTAAAAGTTACAGTTTTACCTTTG